>JAOBBB020121852.1:0-12953 GCA_025331005.2 Zoanthus gigantus
ATTTGGTGATGAGAAAATGAGAATTGATCAAACAAAGCCAACTACTGAAGATTAAAAGTCAAATTCTCTCAAATTTTGTTCAATGAAAAGTATGGGCTCAGGTTGGGAGAATTTAAAAATACAACTGGCACTGAAAGGGTTAACGTATCCTTTGAGGCTGTGCCCCAATGGATGCCTCTGGTTGCCTTACTAACATGATGCAAATTCATGTGTGAACCCCACTTGAGTGGGTGGTCAGGATTACACACTTTGTCCGTGACTATTAATGGCTTTTCTTTTTTCAACTTCAAAATACAGGGTGGGGTTACAAAGACATTATTTGATCTGATAAATGAATCATACGTTATACATTTGCAATAAACACTTGTGATCATCCCTGCGCAGTGTTTTCATGGAGCTGATCCTTACTAATCAAGATTGAGGATATATTTTTAAATACAATTTTGCTGATTCAACTTCAGAAAAATACTTTTTACTCGAATGTTTCAATTGCTTCCTAGCATTTTTTGTCCTAAACACCAAGTGGTAATATTATACAGTAATAAACTGCGTAATGGAAACCTGTACTCATGTCGCCCACAAATTTTATATAATCCAAGCAGTTCAGCTGATAGCTGCCATTAGGGTTAAGAGTTGCTGTCGTTGTCGTTGTTGTTGTCACTGTCACTTACACTATATCACAATTTTTATTCTTTCTAAAACACACTCGTGCAAATTAATTCCATATTGAACTCGTAACGATTATACTAATTTTTATTATTCTTAGTTTTATTATTACCTTTTTAGATTAGCACGTAATGGTGTATTTAAAAGTTGCTTTAGTAGTGTTGTAGCGATGAAATTAACCCCCATTTTTGTCGTGCAATTTTTGTTTCTGCATAGATTAAGTTAAATTAGCGTCATATAGATTACTTCTTTTGTATTCAAAACTCATTAAAAAAATGCACTGCATGCTGAAATCATATTATTTTATATTTCACACTCATGAATACACTGCAATACCCGCATAAATTATCACCAGAGAAGAAAGTGGTTGGATGGATCAGCGATGACAAAGAAAAGAAAAAAAAAACCGAGTTCAAACAGATTTTAAAAACATGCTGGGAAGTGCCAGGAAAGGTAAAAGTTTCCACTATTTCTCAACTCTCTGTACTTACCTTAATATTTCCATAAACATCTTGATAGAGGACAAATCGGTACCCAATTTGGCTGTAACCAATCTGATACGCCGTTATCCACTGGTCAGCATTGGCGCGTCCCTGGGTTGTAATCTTAGTAATTTTCATTGGCCGCTTCATATCAACCTCTAACCACTGGTAATAGTTTCTGTATTTAGCCACCCAGCCTCTAGGACCATGTAAACGCCCGTCGTGTGCAAAGTAGTTGTTGAATTGCGAAGTAGCTTTCATATCACTGTTCTTGATTCGTTTACTTTGAAGACCAACTGGTCCACCACAGGATGGAGCTGAAGCACACAACGGTGAATTTTAGCGATAATAACAATTTATTACATAGATATGAGTGTTTTACCGAAAAACAGACAACTCGTATTTTCCATACGAAACTATATCCGGGATACGAGTGAGGTATTTCCCATATCTCAAGTGAAGATATCGCTGACGTCATTCCATCGTTTTTCCTTTGTTTTTCGTCTAGTTTTTCTAATTTTTTTCTAAGTTTGTCTAATTTTCGAAACACTCATATCTATGTATTAAAAAGAAAATTACACGTTGGCTTGAAGATATGAAGTTTATCTTCTCGAGGAAAAAAAAATTTCCCACTTGAAGATAAACTTCATATCTTCGCGCCACCGTGTAATATCCTCCATATATCAAATACTTTCTTTTCTTCTATGCATCTTCTTTGTTCGTAACGACCATTGATAAATCAGTAAAAATGCCAAAACTCAATAAAAAAAAACTTTACAGTAGAGGAAGGATGGGAAAATATAATTTCCTTGAGAAGGTTGATGGAAAGCTAAAACGTAAGAAATCCCAAAAGTACTTTTTTTCCAGTTACAGGGCAAAATGGGAGTTAGACACTTTTTTTTTATAAGAATTATACATTTTTCTCAGAGCCTCGCGATTTTGACATTTTGAGCCTTCTATACATGAATAATTCTTAAATAATAGTTTCAAAACAGGTCCTCCTTTTGTCGAAGCAGTGAAACCAGAGTGGTCGAGCGATTCTTATAAAATCGATTCTCAAAAGTGTGTACAGGATATAAAATGACCAACATTTGTGTCACGAAAGTGGTCAATGATACAGGTCGCGAAAGTGGTAAATGATACAGGTCGTAAAAGTGGTCAATAATACAGGTCACGAAAATGATCAATGATACAGGCCACGAAAGTGGTCAATGATAGAAGCCACGAAAGTGGTTAATGATACAGGTCACGACTTTGAACTCTAACTTGAAACTCAACATCTTTTGAATAGTTAAAAAAGCTGTAATGCTTCAGTCAGTGTATACCCTCGCTCCCCCAACACCAAGCATTAGGTAGGGATTGGTTTTATTGGGTTTCCAAACAATTCTAATGCCCCGCCATACGGGGCTATTTCAACTATACTAAGCCCCGCCAAGTCAAAACTGTCTAACCCCTGCCTAATCCATGACAAAATTTCGCAATAATTTAAAACACGTCAAACGCCCGGCTTACCAGGGCAAAGATTCTAAGCCTAACCCCCGTCTAAGCAGCACCAAGTGCCCGGGAATGTGGGGATTCACACTTTCACGCCAAGCCAAACTAGATGATTAGCAACTTAAAGCAACGTTAAAGCAGAATTATCCATTCGCATGCCCTGTTTTATATAAATAATCGAAGTTTTATCTGTTTAGATACTTTGGTGATGCAGAATACTTTGATATTTTGACATTTTGCACAAACTCTTTAATAAAAAAAAAGGCTAATAGAGTAAACAACGTCATAAAATTTTCAGAACAAAGAAGTTTTGTTGGGGAAGGAAAGCGATGATAAGGGAAGGGAGAACCAGTGACTTAAAAGGAGAATATGAATTTCTTCTCAAACGATACGAATTATTTATACCGTTAGGTTGATAATAAATGTATATTATTTACTGTAGAAGTCATCAATCACGAATTCCAATGTTCTTGTAATTGGCTAATAGAAAGCATTCAGCAAAAGTTCGGGATATTTTTCAAAATGCTATTTTTTGTCTGAAATTGATGTAAAATGGCAATGTTGTTAACAACCGAAGAGGAAGAGAACCTTTCTGTGTCTTCGAATCGAGAATGGACCTATTTGAGGAGTCTTTCAGTTTGATATTAGTTAAGCACAGAATACACTCAGGATATATATTCATGAAAAATAGCAAAACATGAAGAAGAGAAAGGCTGGCATTAAAATCTCAAACACGCGCGAAAAATCGTGTAACTTGTATAGCCAATCAGCGTTACTACCAATTTCTTGGTTGATATTACGTCATCAGTATGGATTTTTTTGGTCCCTCTCCCACGCTTCTCACGTGGGTGAGGGACCGGGAACGCGATGAAAGGCGGCTGTTTTCTCCAGCTACCTAAAAATCTGCTTCATGAGAACTTACCTCCAACCAAACAACCATATAGCTCCACTCTCATAGAGATATGACTTCTCCAGCCACGTGGATTAAGCCTTACGTAACGAGCTTGAAATGAGATGCGGTGGAACACAATTGTATTTCTGTCTCTGTTTCCCTTGAGAATCTGTAAAAATTAAGATAAAGTTAGAATTTAGTTTGAAAGGTAGAAGTTGTGTGATACTAGTGTTTTATTCTTTATCGTAATATACATATGTAGCAACGTCGATTTGCGTCTGCATCTCGTATTTTTTAGTGTTTCTCCACAAGACTACTTGCACGGCAACGTAGCTTACATAGCTTAGCCTCGGATTTTATATAAAATAGTAGTAGAAAGCAACAATTATCAAGAGTAAAATTATGGTTTGAATCGTATTTACAAAATAGGAATCAATACGTTTCATTTGGTTGTTTTAAATCATATATACTGTATATGATATATACAATGTATTCTGTGGTATTCCCCAGGGATCAGTACTAGGGCCAATCCTCTTCTTATTATATGTTAATGATTTTCATAGATCGTCTAATTTCTTTGATGTCCACCTTTTTGCAGATAACTTAAATCTCTTCCTTGCTAATAAGGACATTATTTTATTGGAGTCAGTTATCAATGAACAATTTGGGATTGTAAACTCTTGGCTGAAAGCCAATAAACTTTCTCTTCTTGGAGTCAGCTATCAATGAACAATTTGGGTTTGTAAACTCTTGGCTAAAGCCAATAAACTTTCTCTTAATATTGAGAAATCGAACTTTGTTATTTTCCATTCACTACAAAAGAAAGTTACATATATTCGCGCAAGTTCAACCTAAAATCAAAGAAAAGCCCGCCTCAAGCAGAAGAGCTAAAACCGTTTGAAGAGGAATTGCTGAAAATGATAGAAAATAAGTTCAGACACGTGAATAACAGATTCCAAAGCAAGTTACAAAAAGACATAAACAGAATAAACTCCTCTATTAAGGGAAAACATCACCAAAACGTACAAGAAATCTGGCGATGCAACCGTAGCTGAAATCAACCAAGAACTGAAATTAATCTTGTCCGATCTCGAGATTAGCGATAGAACTTAGATCATGCCGAAGCAGCAAGCCTTCATCACAGTTCCGTGCAGGCTGGTCAATCCTGCAAAAAGCAATTTAGATATTAAAAGTAAACAAATCGTGGAAAAAATAAACGAGAAAGTTCGATCATGCTGCAAACTCAATCAATGGAAAAACTCTCATGACGTTAAAGACTGGTTCAGTAATCTCAAAAACAAGAATGGCATAACTTTCCTCGTCTTTGATATCGTGGACTTTTACTCGTCCATTTCACAAGAGCTCCTCATCAATGCAATCAAGGAAGTAAACAAACATCTCTGACCAAAAAAAGATATTCTACACTCAAGAAAATCTTTACTGTTACAACAAACGAAACAACTCCTCTCTCTTCGACGTCACTATGGGAAGTTACGACGGGGCGGAGATATACCAACTTGTCGGAAATTTCATCCTAAGCAAGCTGGCCGCAATTTACAAGCGTGACTCTAGAACTGGCATTTACCCCGACGACGGGCAAGCAACTTTTGAAGACATGAGGCCCAAGAACTGCAGACAAGATCCTAAAGAATTTCTCGGTTATTTTCATTGAGATGGGGCTAAATATCACTGTACAAGCCCACCTGAAGGTCGTGAACTATGTGGACATTACCCTAAACCTGACCAACGGCAAATATTATCCGTACCGTAAGCCTAACAACCTTCCGATATACATCAATACGCTGTCCAACCACCCTCAATCAATCATGAAACAGTTACCCATTGCCAGCAACAACAGACTGCCTGTCTTGCGATCAACCAGAATTTGAAAAAGCAGCATCCATCTATCAAAACGCCCTACGATCTAGCGGCTATACAGTCCAATTAGCATTCAGCGAGCCCAAGAAGCAGAAGGAACAGGTCAAGACGAGTCATCTGGTTCAATCCCCCTTTCAGCCAGTCTGTCCAAAGCAACATCGGTAAATAATTCATCCATCTCATAAACAGGCATTTCACAAAGAACAACGCACTCTACAAAATCTTCAATCGTAACACGTGCAAAATTAGTTACAGCTGCATGATCAAAATGGGTGCTATAATAAAACAGGACAATGCAAAAATCCTGAAACCAGAAGCACAAACTATCAAATACGGATGTAACTGTCGGGTTAAAGCTGATTCGAAGGAGCATGTTTAACTCCAAACCGGATGTATAAAGCCAACGTAAAGACCAAGAATGAGCCGCCAATGCATCATATCGGTATGGCAGAATATGATTTCAAAACCAGATACAGATATCAAAGTATCTTTAAATAACAAGAAATATGCAGCAAGCACTACCCTTTCAACGCACATTTGGGACCTCAAGAAAAATAAACAAAAAAAATTCACCATCAAGTGTTCCATTGTCAAGCGCACAAAGGCCTACAAAAGTGGATCAAAACAATGCTCATTATGCCTCCCGGAAAAGATGTGTATTTTAAATGCAGATAAGAAATTCGGACTGAACAAAAGATCGGAGCTCTTGGCCAATTACAAGCTGCCCTAACTCCATTAAGACTCTATCTACTGCCCAAAATTTTTTATCTGATGATCGCCACCGAGCGTGAAACTCGAGTTATTTTAAATTTTTAATCGTATATTTACAATTTTAATATATATTCCTTACATAAATGTTGAAAGAAAACCTCCGAAGTCTATTCAGAAGATTAGATATCTTGGCGTCATGATGGATAGCCCTATGAACTGGAAATCTATTGTTTCATTTATTTCAAATAAAATAAAAAGAAGTATTGGAATAATTTCAAGGGCAGGTTACTTTGTTAACCTAGATATTTTTGTTACTCTTTGTTATTCCTTAATTTATCCTTACCTAACATATCGTATTGTTGTATGGGGCAATATTTATCAATCAACTACTAACAGCTTGCTAACTCTTCAAAAAAGTGAGATCACATGAACGCCTGAAACTAAATGGCAAAGGAATTTGACAGACTCCGAGACAAAACACAGTTAACTACCCATGTGTTGGTTTTTGTTTTGCAATTCACAGTGGAGTGTGGCACATTCTTTTTGGCATATTTTGTAACAAATGATCCCGGCAAAAGACACATTGATACTAATTTATCATCCAGCTTTGTTTACCCACCTCTCCCGTGACCAGGTAAGTACTATGGCCGGACAAGAAATTATGCAAAGAGAAGGCATTTGTAGCAAGTTCTTTACATACGTCATCATTGATTTGCTATTACGTATCATTAATTAGCAATTATCCCCCAAAATGGAGGTGACTAGCACTAGCGGTGGATATTTACCGAGCCGCTCGGGGGATAATTGTTGTAGTATCTGGCAGATGAATAGTACTTTTTAATTAAGGCTTATACACCCAGGCCCTGGCGACACAATGAACGAGAAATTTGAATATATAATTCACCGAATCCGATTAGAAAACATAAGTTTAGCTTAGCTTGTAATAATTAGAGGTCATTGAAAAAGAATATACAAACCTTATATTTATTGAAACTCGTGCCAGTCCTACTGTAGTATAATATATATAGTGTCACCCACTGATGAGCTTCGTAACGGCCTTGTGTTGCGATACCCCGTATATTAGCAATGTAATTAAGATCAATCTGAAGCCACTGGTTGCGGTTGTTGTAGCGGGAGCTCCATGCACCAGTCCTTCCGTTTGTGTTAAGCTGGTTGAGCCTGGCTCTGTCGGGACCATGATTAATGTAGTTTGAGGAGGCGGCTAGGTAACCACCTTCAATACGCTGATCTTCCATACCCAGTGGTAGGTCACACAAGCCTAACACACAGTTTAATAATATTAAAGTCAACGTTTTGAAACACTTTTGCTTTTAAATGCCAAGATTTCTAGTCTATCAGGGTTTCTATTATAATTTTAATGTATGATATTAAAGAAAAAGAAAAAGGATGGAATTAAGAACGAAAACGAGAACGAATGAATGAAAGAAAGAAAAAAAGAAAGATAGTAAGAAAGAAAGAAAGAAAGAAAGAAAGAAAGAAAGAAAGAAGGAAGGAAGGAAGGAAGGAAGGAAGGAAAGAAAGAAAGAAAGAAAGAAAGAAAGAAAGAAAGAAAGAAAGAAAGAAAGAAAGAAATAGGTGAGCTATTCACAAACGAGGCTGAATTGATTCAAAAATCCAGACAGTGGTCGAAGAAGAATTCGAAATCAGGACAATCACAAGCAAACCTATCAGCCTGGCCACTGAGCCACACTCCCTCAAAATATGATGCAAGGGAAAAAAATGGAAGACTTGCTGTATTTACCGCTATATTTAGATTGCTTCCTCAAGGCGTTCGCTGGTAAGATTACACGTGATGACAGCAATGGTTTACGATCGGTAAGGGAAGGAAATGTATAATCATCTTTTATGTCTTCCGGAAAGGATTGGACACTAAGCACTGAAAAATAACACCAGTTTAATTAATCCATGATAATGGAAGAACTTTGAGGGCAGCAGCTGAATCAACAACAACAGCAACGAAGATAACAGCAACTGCGATAGTAATAGCGACAGAGACAGTAGTAGTAGCACTAGCATTAACATTGCAAACGACGGCGATAGCGGCAATAGAAAAGAGTGTCAGTTAAAATGTAAGTTAGAACAATATCATATCGACTATATCATAACGATAAATACAAGACGACATCTATCTCTGTATTATCTTACCAACTCCAGGAGTTTCTATTGTGAATGCCTGATGGCTGTTCATAATCCTGGCCACGTTTAAAGCAAGAGAGTCAATGCTTTTGATAAGTTCTGTGGCTGTGCTCTTCTTCAAAGCCTAGAATTCAACAATTACAAGTTCATTTACTCTTAATTAACTAAAGTATAGATAGCACATGCGAGCTAGTACTAACTTTAAGCCACTAATATAGGTACTAAGGTCATGTTGATCAACTCTCAGTAATATCAACCTAATCTAACTAAATTGATTTGGAATAAGAAATTTCATCTCGACAGAAAGTTTGTTTACTAGGTTCAGCAAGAATTCTACGACCAGTAGTGGACACCCAACAGTGAAGGAAAGTTATGGAATTGACAGATGTTACCTTAGGTTACAGGGTGCAATCCGACGTTTAAAAACTTGTTGAGAGAAATAACTTCATAACAACAATATCACCACGTGTAATGAGGGCTAATAATACGGCTTAAACCTCATGTAAAGAATGAATGTCTTTACGAAAAACACAAAGGGCCCAAAGATATTTGTACCCGGACGTGCGCGTGTGTCAGTGAAAAGATTGAGCTGTCCATAAATCTTTAAGAAATTCAAGTCTGAGTCTATAACAAAAAGATATTTTAGAAATTTTGCTGACATGTGTAGCGTACCTCTGGCACATAGTTCCATGACCTTGTCGAGTTCTTGTTAAGAATATTACTTGAAGACTCTAAAATGCTCTGTTTTGATTGGAAAAATACCTTCATCAAAATTCATTAAAATGAAATACAAAAACTATACAAATATAAGCAACAACAATGATTATTGTAGCAAAACAAGAGTTCACTGCAGTGCGTAAAAGACATCAATTGCAAAAGCCACTCCTATAAAACATTTTAGGAGTAACACTTGTCAAGTAATACTATTTTGTTAAAATGAGTAGCAACGAAATTATTTAAAACTTACCTTGAAAAGCATATTTGCTTTCGTTCGAATTTTTTTTTCAGTCCCGTTTCCCAGCACTTTTGCGTCGAGTTTCTTTGCCGTAATTTTTTGTATAATTTCTGTTGCTTTAATAAGATCTCCCGGTAGAAGCTGATCAGTCGATGATGTTGATGAGAGTAAACTCTCAGCTACCACAACAAGCTCCGCATCTGGGTCTTCTAGCTATGGCAGAAATTAAAAACATGAAATGTAGGCTCAGTACACCAAATACCTTCTTGATAAAAATATAATTGACGATAACCAATTTTAGAAACAATGCAATAAAATCATTATACATGAAATGTTATTAGGGAGCTGGATTTACTGAATATAAACAAATCGATTTAAATGGATGGAATAAATGACCAAATCAAAACAGACAACACTGGCAAGGAGGACGGTAGCAAGCAGTACCAGAAGAATCTTCAAAATAAGAGAAAAAAAGGAGAAAATTGAATAAATAAAAAAAAGGAATAAACAAAAAAGAAGTCCAAGGAGAACAGGAAATGGAAGCTAAATAATGTAACAGGAAAATAGGAGAAGAACAAAGGTTTACCTTTCGATCAATTTCTGCTATCCGTGTGGAAACGCAATTATTCACGTCAGCAGTGGACAACTTAGCTGATTTCGCCATGTGTGCCTTACAAGTACTTGATGCTGTGAGATATCAAGGTTCCAAAACGTTTTAAATTCCTTTAAATTGATTTTCCAGAACTTCAATATAAAGGTTTAGCTTTTTAGTTAGAACTAAACAACACTACAGTTTCTCAAACAGAAATATCTTATCTATATTATTAACATTAGAGAAAGAACTGAAGCAATAAAAACCGGCATTTATGACAAGAGAGGACTTCAATTTCAAGATAGTGAAGGTCCCCTAACTTGACAGTAACATACCCCACAGAATCCAGCGTATGGCATATATACATATCTCAACTGGTGAGACATGCTAGGACGACAGAAATAATCACCGTCATTTGGGTAGAATCAAGTTCTATCAGGAGGACTTAGATGATCGTGAAGTTTTTGAAAAGAGAGTCACTCACAAACGATGGGGACAACCGGGACGCCCTACTCAATCTTAGAATATATTGTGCCATTAAAATTCCAAAATGACGGCTGAAATAAATACGTCGTTATTTATAGGAGAAGGGAACCTCTACAAAGGCTTGCATAACAAATTCTCGAATGAATAAAAGAAAAAATATGCCAGGTTAAAAAGTTGAAATTGAACCCGAACAGACGGAAAAAGTATAAAAACATTTTGCGTGCGGCAGTAAAACAGCAACTGGACTGTGTGAAAAACCAAGACTGAACTGTTAAAAACCAAGACCGAACTGTGAAAAACCAAGACTGAACTGTAAAAAACCAAGACTGGACTGTAAGCCTTTAAAGATTTCAAAGGTTCTGGAAGGTACGCCATTCCTGCTGAATTCAACAACCAAGATTGATTCAACCCAGCTTCCTGGCACACTGTTTTTCTACACTGACACAACAGGGATGATTATTTGTGAACCGAAAATTATCTCGTTTGTCTAAGTTGTTTTAATTTCTGTTGAGATGATTGATACGACTGGCAGGGACGAATGGGACACTTGGGATAATTGGGACGACTGGAAGGGACGATTGGGATGATTGGAATAATTGGGACGACTGGAAGGGACGATTGGGATGATTGGGACGATTATATGAAAACCAGGCTTTAGGAGAGCATCGTGGGCTCAGAACTTTTTCCGAGTATTTTTGGTTTGAAAATGATAGCAGAATTTAGTGATATGGCACACGGGACTTTATTTGCATCAAACATACGGCTAGTGTTGCAATAAAAAACAACAATTTGGACAACCAACCTCGTCAAGTAATTGAAAGACTCCATTTCTTTACCTTTGTTAACAAAAAATTCATTCAGAAATACGAAGGTATTGTGGGTAACAATTTTCCTATTCACACCGAAGTTGCCCGAAAACATTTACACTTGTTTAATGACTCGGGTGAATGTTTTGAAATAATAACCAATATGCGAAGCTTCATGAATTTAATAATTCTAACCTGTGCAGCTTTTGCCATTCCCAGAATATCCTTCGCGACATCTGCAAAAGTATGAACCCTCTGTATTTATGCATAGAGCATTAACACTGCAGACGCCATCATTCTCTTTGCATTCGTCTCGCTCTACAACAAGTTAATTGAACAAAGGTGGTTTGAATTAAGCACAATCAAATAAATTCTCTTTTCTAATAAAAGCTCCCTTGAGGTGGGAAGTTTGTATTAAACGCTCCCCTCTAATAGTTTTTCAACATTTCGGCAAGCCAATACGTATTTTCGTCAGGTATTAAAAATTACATTTTGACTTTCATGTATATGTAACAAAAATGAAAAAATTGTTTCATAGTGTAATAAATAGAAAAACGCTGGTTCGGGAACAAAATCTGATAGGTTTCGTTGCGTTAGTAAAGTTTACTGAGTCCGTGAGACTCTAAAGTATTAGCTAGGTTAGTAATATAGTGAGCTTTGCTTAGCAGTCTTTGCTTAGCAGTCTAGCTTATTTTGTTTACGTTGTAAGAGTACAAATAAAATAAACGCCTCTCTTTAATACACACCTCATATCTATTTACCACCCAATCACGACTCCCAAAATTTAATAGACGCTCCTGGCGTTTATTAGATTGTTACGGTATACTTGCTTTTACTCCAGCAATAACATAAAACGCAAATTTTAACTTGGAGAATAGCACAAAGTTGTAGTGGTTAAAATCACGCATGTGCTTTAACATAAGAGGCACCTTGAAGTTATCTGAAAAAACTTTTATCATAAGATTTTGTATGGGAACAGCAATAAGAAGATCCTCATAAAAGGATTCGTGCCTGCCTTATATCGGTTTTAATGTGGTCTCAAATTAATTAAGTAGTCTTAAATTAAATAAGTGGTCTTTAATGTTTGTATTTTTAGACGATTTTTAAGTCTATTACTGTAGTTAGAGTAAATTGCATCATACTTTTGTAATTTTAAAAATGATTTGACAATACTAAAAAGTCATGTCAATAAAGCTTATTATTATTATTATTATTATTATTATTATTAAATCATTAAATCCTTGGTTGTAAAATTAAAAAATACAAACATTTTCTTTCTCTTGCATGGTTGTTTCTGAGATGATTGTCTTTGAAGATTACTAGACAGATATTAGTCGCTAAACAATTTTTAGAAACCTATTTTCAAATACATGCATACTCGCCAAAATTTCTTACCTGGAAAAGTTATGTAAACTTCATTCGAGGTCAAAGCCACTCCTCCACCCTTGTCAAAGATAAAAACTTTGAAAACATATTTTTTAAGTTGCTTCAATTTTAATATTGTAACTTCGTTGCTACTTGTGATAATTTCTGCTTTCATAGAACGCCCAGGGAACCCGTATAATAGATGATAATCAAAGGTACTATTACTGAAGGGTTTCGTCCAACTCGCTCTCACAGAATCCCAGGTTAAACGTTGCAGTGACAATTGTAATGTTGATAACTGACCTGTTGATAAATGAAGAAAGTTCACTGATAAAAGTGAAGCTCAAAGACAAGGGTCGACTGAGCCTCGTGCTAGGTGACTAGTGCTAGGTGTTTCAGTCTCTTGTTGGTGTTAATCACAACACACGTGTTCAACACAATAACCATCATGTTGCCAGTCATTCCGTTG
>JAOBBB020121933.1:0-12948 GCA_025331005.2 Zoanthus gigantus
GGAACAGTTTTGAACAAACACTGAGTGAAATGTTATATTTCAAAACTGTTCCCAGAGAGAGTAACTTGAACAATTTATAAACTCGCCTTACGTCTCAGTTCTCAGTCACCCTGAAAATGACTTTATTTTCAAAAACGTTTTTTTTTTCCCATTGTATAAATATTTTCATCAGTTTTAACTTATAGATAACTTTTATAATGAAATTCTTTTGTCTATTAGAACCTGAACATTATTAGTTATATTATTTCTATTATTTTCTTGTTATGTTCTTATACTACTGTCTACATGCACCCGGTTCCATCACCGCTAATAGAAACAAAAATGAGTTTTCATAATATTTTATAAGATTAGGATCAGTTTTAGGTACTTAAACATTTCGCTTCTAAAGACATGTATCCCTATAAGTCATTCAGGTGGTCAGGACGGAGTTCTTTAGGTTATTATTATGAACAAGAAAATGACAGTTCGACAATTTAATATCAAATCCTTAAATCTATTTCTTTTTGCAGCAAATTAGCACAGGAAGTTTTCATAGTGCTCTTTCACAGACACTTGGATTCTAAATACAAAGAATTTTCCAGAAAACTTTACATTACTTCATATCAGCATTTTCTAAAAAAGTGTCGCTTTGATTTTTGTAGTATCTTCAGTGCCTTGGTTTGTCTTGGTTAAGAAAGAGCTTAAGACTGTCTGAGTATATATTATAATTATCTCGCAGACGCTCTTGGAGGTATATGTCCCCTATAAGTATAGGACCCAACCATAATGTCGATGCGAGATATTAAAATCAGAACCTTATAAATAGTTCCTTTTGAAAAGCGCAGTTTATGCTTTGCATAAGTATCTTAAAAACGACTGTTTTATTTTGTCATGTAATCTTCAATGCTTTCAGTAAAACTTGATAATTTATATAGGAGCTAATCTTATTGATTAGATTCAACCCGATCAATGATTTTAAACTGACTTGTTAATCTGTATCACTAAGTTCGTTTTTTTTTTTTGGGAGGAAGCGAATTTTAGACCATGAAAAAGTCCAAAAATTCTGTCAAAAACGTTTGCTCGACTTACCCAATGCAGACATTTGGAGGAAAAAGAAGGCCACGATCGAGATAAGCCCAATGTTTAACCTCATTGCACTTGTATCTTGACAAACTGTTCCACGGTGAAGCGATCTTTCTGTGTGCCAGTGACAGTACAGAGTGATAATTGATTTTTATACCAGTGTAATTTGACCATAATCCTCGAGTCATGACTGATGGAGCTCCGGCGGAATTGTTTACTGTTCCTCTCTACGTCACTCAGCCTGTTTACATAACTCAAATATATAGACCTATCTAAATTGAAGGACGAATTATCTGGGTGATATGATTTGAACACTTGCAGAGATTTAGCGTTTCTGCACAAAGTACAGTTAAGCCTCTAAGGATTGACCCCGGGATTGGTCCGCTTGCATATCAGTATAGCGGGGCGTGTACTTTTGTTACTATTATTAGGAATGGCTATCTTTAGGCTTGGAAGTTTTTTAGAATACAAAGTACATTATATTAAAATTACTTTTTGTTTTAACGTCGCGACCTTTACGAGTTGTGTAAACCGGCCTTGGAAATCTGAGAGCAACATGTCCTTTAAAACTTTGGCAGCAATAAAATTAACGCGAACAGTTGTTGTCGATGTAAAAATGACCCCCAAGTATAACGAATCGTTGGTGGTATTTAAATGATAACAGTAACTGTTCTAGAGGATTTTATAAGTGGTTTAAGTTTGTAATTGAGTCATTGTTGATATTCTCTTTCAAGCTTCAGCAACGATAGAAGAGATTTAAAATGCAAAGTTTTTACGCACTCAACAAAAAAAAAGGTAAAACAATGATCGAATTACCAAGGTTAATCGATCATAAATACACTTGTGCGGTCGGATTAGCCAAAGCATAGTTGTTTTCCTCTGACTGAAGTAAACAAAACATACCCCCTCCAGTATATAGCGGTGCGACCGTCATTAACTATATCGGATTACGTTCAGTTTAACTATTTCGTTTATAATATTACATTTTTGCCTAAAAGATTTAGCTATATTGTAAAATATTAGATTCTTCAAACCTGTTACTGTATCATATTCAACAGTATTGCGTAGTTTGTTGTTATTGTTTGCGACGTTTGTTAGGCATAAACTTATTTTTATTCACGAAAGGTCAAAATGACACTGACAAAAATGTGTCTCGCTATAACGTGCACCGCCACAGTGTTACACTATTGTGCGCGGTACGTCATAACACGAGACACCACTCACCCCATGTAAACAGAATGCGACATCCGGCAAGTTCTGTTGGTAGAAATATCCGGAACCAAAGGTCTGGAATGAAGATTCCGGTCTCATTGTGAATTTCGAAACCGGAAGTATTTGGAATTCAAAATACGAACTCTTCTGGAATTCAACTCAAAGCTAAAATACCCCTCACCGGACTTATATGGAACACAACAACAACAACAAACAGTGCATATGCCTCCTGTAAACAAGCTCAAAAAATCATTTGCTTTGGTGAGTTTGCATTTTGTTCAATGAGATGAACTTGAATGTTTTTAATTAATTCTTTTAATAAATTGACTGCATTTTCATATAGCAAAGAGTACATAGATAATTCATTACTTAACTCTCATGAAAATAGTCCAATATCCTCGTTTGTAAAGTTGGATATATTGTATAGCTTAAACAGTTCAATTTGAAATGCTAATACTTAATAATACCATCCTTCTCAAAATGCAGGAAAACATATTTGGGCTTCCTGTGTATGTGACTCGATGACATTATGGTTCCTCTGGAATAGTTGAGGCAGGAGCCATAAAAATGTATAGTAATGAATTAATCATAAACTTTTATAAAACTTTCCATGTAAAGTCAAGTAAAACAAGTTATAGTGCAATTAGTTTCACGTTTAAGCCTCTGGCTTTGGCTTTTCATGTAAATCTATTCATTCTGCAGAGGACAAAATGAAGTATTCATTGAAAGTATTATTGTTCGGAATCGCCATGAGGTAGGCGGGAGGTCCGTGTATTATTTACTCTCTTGTCAGTTTTTGTGTTATTTTCCAAAATATAGGATTATTACCGCTTTGCTTCCAGTAAAACAGTAGAAAACGACTTCCTTTTAATCACATTACCAGCCAGCTTTTCATGTTGATCCACTCGAGAATTGAACTTTCAGTTTCGAATCAGTTTCCAATACTAGCGTCCTTTGTTATTTGGAAAACTGACTTAAAATATATCAGTATATATAGCTATTTCAGATCTCAATTCAGAGCAACACGGGTTTCTATACCAGGAAAATGTCTTGCAAACAAGAAAATCTAGTCGCTCTTCCAAGTGAATTCAAAATAATGTTTCAATGTTGAAAATTTAATCAAAACAACCATTAGTATTGATTAATACAATTATATACGCATCAGCAAATTTGATTTGCTCTACTTTGTATTTTGAGTTAGTTTACAGTAGAATCTGGTTTTTCTCCAAGATTTTCGGATTTTGCTAAAAGATTTTTAGATCTGAAAAGAACCAATAAATAACAAGGGGGAGGAAATGAGGGATGAAAACAAGTAATTCAATATGGCGGCCTTTTCCCGCTTTTGCAAAAGACGTTTTGGAAGAGGAATTAAACGCTCTTATTCAAAAAGCAATTCCAGAGAAAACTAAAATAGCGAAAAAATATGGTCTAATAAATCTCAAAGGTAAGAGAAAAAATAATTTGAAGTATCAGTTTTACAGTTTCACTTGCCGAATAGTTAGTATCAGCGGTACCAGCATTGGTTGTTTGATAAATTCAAGAATTGTTTATCAAAAAAAGTAATGTTGTTCTTTTGTTTCCTCTTCAGAGATTTCTTCTAAAACAATTAGAATACTCGCTCTCAATCGATAGAAATTTCGAGCTCTTATTCTAATTATTAAATAGAGCGGGCAGTTTAAAAGGAGGCCCGCGGGCACGGGCCGCAAATTAATAATTTTTTTGGTCTTCATTCAAATAATATAAGAGTACAGGCATGACTTAAAAAAAGAATCAAGGTTGAATTATTAGTACATATGTTAAAACGTTTCTTAAACCTTCTTCTCTAGGAGCTAAAAATCATGTCAATGTTTGCAGTTAAATAAATAATGCAAGAACAATGAAAATTTTAAGAATTATATTTTAACAGAGTTAAAGCTGTTAGGATAATGAAATGTAGCTATGTATTTTACAATATTGTTGTTATTTCCCTTTTTAACATTGAAGTTGTAAATAGATAATGTTCTTCATTGTCAAATTCACGTACATTTTCTTTTTTATTAAGAACCAGTAAAGTTTTGCTCACGCTCGACGCTATTATTTTTTTCAGCAATTTGAGACTCAGAATATTCTAATTTTGTTCTTAACTGACTGATATTTTGAGCAACTGAAAATCAACTATAACTTTCTTAGCTGCTCTTGTGTGCTCTGTGTTTCTTGTGATTTGAGGCAGACAGTATCCAAGCCCGTAGCATGCAGTGGGAAAATTTCTGGGGGGCCCTATGGTAGCATTTTTGTACCCAGACTCTTCTCAGCTTAAGCGTAACAATGTCTCTGTTCAAAGGTAACATACATGTTTATATGTGACGAAAATAATATATTTTTAATATTTTAATTTCCATTGACTATTTACGGTATTTCCACATTTCCTACCTTCAAAAAAATCTGCCCCTTCCCCCGCTACGGGCATGGTATATATCTTCAGTATTTTTTTGCGAAACTGATAATGTAGTAAGTGCACAAGTGCGTGCGTGACATGTCATTTCAATGACAAGAGTTGCTATTATGGACAAAGGTCCAAAATGTTTTACATTTTTTCTTAACATTTTATCAGTTTAGCTTCAGATTGTTTTTAATTTGTTCTTATTTTTCAGTTGATTTTAGCCTCACTGTTTTTGTTAAGTTTGTTCCTATTAAAAAAAACTGTAACTCACAAAAAAGCAGATTGATCGTGATCTTGATCGGTACTGATCAAGAATTCAAATTCAGGACTTTATTATTCAGTTTCGCCTGGAGTTCGGAATTATCTGGAACCTTAAGAATTGGGACTCAAAACTGATTTACGAAACACTAAAGATCGATATCTACAGAATTCGGAACTCTGGTGGTTCATTTGAAAAGAAAAATATTAGAAATGTTTTAAATATAGTCTATGTAACAATGTCATTCACAAGAGGGTACCACGCGTTGTTTAGACATTTTGATAGATAATTCGGAATTCCAATCGTTATTACTCAAACAAAAAAATGTTAGAAATGTCTTAGTTATAACCACGGGCGATAGGAAACGTGAGATTAGAATTTATAAAATAAAGTCGTCCTTACTTCATCTGTTGTCCATTTGTTTTCTTTTAAATAAACAGCCCTGCTCATTTGAATTGACCCTGAAACTGCCCCAATTTACCCTAAACTTAAGTACAAATCCAACGATCTCTGCTATTTTTGGTTAGCTCGGCTCAGCTCTCTCTCAATTTCGATTTTGATCAATAAGGTAAAACCAAAATAAAATAAAATATATATGGGTAGGAAATAAATTGGGCGTGACTCCCTCTCAGTCAATCGCATTCCTAAAACCTACATCACGTGATATTTTTAAATTGAACGACCACGTGCAAGGTTATAACGTCATCGATCCAGCCCAACATTTTACTTCATATGCAAACAAAGTCGAAGAAACAAATTGATTGTCGGTCTTTGCTCGACAGATATTTGAACGAGTGTCACGGAATTATCAGCTTGGGTTTAATTTAGTTTTGAGACAGGTTTGTACAAATTGAACCATTCAATTTTGGAGAGAGTGCTTGCTGTGCACTAGTTTTGCATAATCGTTATTTTGAAATAATACTTTTCAATTCAAATTGTGAAATAAAAACATGAACATACTGCATATTGTATATGGAAATTGAAAATTTAATGACACTTTGAAACAATTAAAACTGGGAAGATTGATGAGAAGATTACAACAAATTTAGCATAGAAAGCAAAAGTAAGTTTTAAGTTAGTAGGTTAGTATGTTAGTAAGTTCTAATCAAGTAAGTAAGTAGGTAAGTAAGTAAGTAAGTAAGTAAGTAAGAAGGTAAGTAAGTAAGTAAGTAAGAAGGTAAGTAAGTAAGAAGGTAAGTAAGTAAGTAAGTAAGTAAGTAAGAAGGTAAGTAAGTAAGTAAGTAAGTAAGTAAGTAAGAAGGTAAGTAAGTAAGTAAATAAGAAGGTAAGTAAGTAAGTAAGTAAGTAGGTAAGTAAGTAAGTAAATAAGAAGGTAAGTAAGTAAGTAAGTAAGAAGGTAAGTAAGTAAGTAAGTAAGTAAGTAAGAAGGTAAGTAAGTTAGTAAGTAAGTAAGTAAGAAGGTAAGTAAGTAAGTAAGTAAGTAAGAAGGTAGTTAAGTAAGTAATAATAATAATAGTATTTATTACTTATACTGCGCAATTTTAACATATGAATATGATCAAATGCGCATTACAACAATAAGAAATATAAAATATTTACAAGTAGTAAAAATCTAATCTAAGAAAAGAATAAATGAATGATAACGAATAATAAACAAAATGAATACTATAGTGATTAAATTTATGATATGTTATATGCTTGTCTAAAAAGATGTGTTTTAAGAGCTAACTTAAAACTTAAAAAATTGTTCTGATTTCTAATAAAATCAGGGAGGCTGTTCCAAACTTTAGAGGCTGCTGCTGTGAAAGACCTATCTCCTAGTGTCTTTTTATATCCAATGCTCGGGTCAACTACATTGAAAGTAACATAGCTACACTACAATTGTGTATTCCATGAGATGTAATCAGAAACTCATGAAATGTAATCATATGTAATCAGAAACTGCATAAATTTTTGCTTTAACCCAGGTACAATAAGAGGGTGAAAGACATTCAGGAAAGTGCTAATCAAGGAATCAGCTCCAGGTATTCATGTACTGTAATGTCTTCTTAAATGCGACTGACGTGAAAAATGAAAGTGTTATTCTTGTTTATAAATCGTTTATTCAATCATCCTAGAGCATTAGTAAAGAACAGAAGCAATTCGGAAGCGTTAAGAACTGCTCTAAAATGCGGCATAAAGTTGTGCTACAAAAATTGGGCCCAACTTCTGAAAGTCTGAGCCTGCAAAACTCAGCGGCTAACCCTATTAGTGACGTCTTATGGTTTATTCGACAAGAGAAATGTACTTTACTCCTTTAGTGTCCGTTTAATTGGCCTTGTAGCTGCTGAATCACTTGTAACGTTTCATATTTTCTTAGTTTCAGGGAGTTCTTTATGCCATAATGATTCAGATACTTATCATGCTCTGGTACTTTCATTTGCTTCAGCAGACCATTGTTCAAAAGCTCTAACCATTCATAGTCTTTAAAATTTTGATTATTGGCCTGTTGCATCTTAAGTCGTCTTTCTTCTGTTCTCTCTCTTTTGTTTATTTCCAACATTAAACATGTTGCAAAAAATTAATAGTCCCTCAAAATAACTTCCTCAACAATGTATATTTTGCAGAAGTTGTTTATGCTCACTTCATCAGCCAGATTCCCCGTAGAATGTTCCTCTTTTCTTTGCTTCTTTGGTTGAAAATCATCAATCTCTCTTTCCTTTCAATGAAATTCGCCAGGGGTTTGAAATATTGATAGGTAATGAAAGCAATCTATATTGTAATCAGCGTAAGGCTGTAAAAGTCTTTCATGTTTGTAGTCATATGATTATTTTGTCTTTTCAGTGGTGCACTTCACAGAGAGAGGAGAAATTATCTGCGAGCTGCTTTATGCGAGTTGTCTCTAATTCTTGGCGATCAGCCAGGTCTTCTTGGACCAAAGGTAACATGGTTTCCATCTCGCTTCCTGTTTTTTAACGTGTTTACGCCGTTAACTAGGCAAAATTGACAAAATAAAATAAAATCTCACGGAGAGGACAAAAACAGTGGTGTCAAGATGTATACTAAGATGCAAAGCGTTACAGCTACCAGAAGTTTGGCAGTTGTTTTAGTATTTACCAAATTATTTTAGTTTTGGTTAATTAGCATTCGTTGATGATGAATAACTTTTGTAATCGTGGTACAAACACAGGCAATGTAATCATTCTTCACACCTTTAAGTGACATTGATGAACCCAATAAAACCAACGTGACACCAACAGCAGTTGCTCCATGGGTTGGTTTGTAAGCTGGAGCACTCCGCCGTTATTATTATATAGGTTACTTGTTTAAATTCCACTAAATCCTGATTATTTTGCCGTTGTTTTAGCTGTTGTTGTTAATTATACGAGTGACATATTTTCCTCATCCTAACTAATAAAGATATCGCTGATATCATTCCTTTGTTTCTCCTTTGTTTTTCGTCTAGTTTTTTGTTTTTTTTTTGAAACTCTTGTATCTATGTAATAAGAAGATAGTTACACGTAATATCCTCTGTATATAAATTTCAGGCGAGTTCGCGATTCTCAGCACTAATTTCAGTGATTTCAACCTCAGATAATTATTAACTAAATTTTTCACGTAGTTTTTAATTTTAATCTTAATACTTCTTTAAACAGTCTTTAAACAAAAACTGGTATGAATAATAAAAATTCAATACAAGAATAGTGCGATAAAGGGAAACAGTGACTTTCAGTAATTTTAGGAACGTGTACACCAAAATATTTTAAAAGTGCTGAGATGAATCAGAGCCTGAGCTTATTCTTAGATGGTTGTTAATCTTCAGGGAACTTTGAGACCCATGGTTCATATGAAGCAGATTCTTATAAAAATTATATTTAAAGTGTAACTTTGATGGTATAAGCACTGCTCCGGCATCGCAAAGGTCACAAGCATACACTGTAATGAAGTCTGAAAATCAATCCATTTGGTTAAACTTCTTTTTGTATTTATCAACAGATCCTAATAGTTTTACAGGCGCTCAGCTATGCTCGTGATGAAATTCACTGGCTTGTGCGACACAGTTGTACTTCCCCTCCTAAAGGGCGAAAAATAAACCATGAAGACTATCAGGACGGGTGAGTTGACAAGAATTGCGAGCATTATGCTTGGTTTAGTTGTGGCAAACAACAATGCTGATTGCATTACACGTTAAAAACTTCATTAGTGCTGATAAACAATGAATTTATTATTATTATTATTATTATTATTATTATTATTATTATTATTATTATTATCAACTAAAATATTGTACTTTCGTTTGTTGCATGGTTGATCTTACTTAATGAAACTTATTGCTTTATAGTTTTTGGATACTTAAAATGAATTATTTTTAAACTTTTGTTTTCTAAATGCATTTAATTGTGATTATTTTATTTTTCTACAGGAAGCTACCTCAACTCTTACTTCATATTGAAGAAGTTAGAGGTATTTGAAGATGTTATCTTTTAGAAGAATCCAATAGTAGTTTATCTTGTTTTCTATAAATTATGTTTAGAATGTTAAAGTGATAGTCAATTGTAACTAATATATTCAATTCATTTTCCTTATCAAATCCATATCATGAGCTCATATTTGATTGTTGTTTGTATTGTATCTGATCCGACTGGTAAATCTTGAATGTGATATGTCATATGGATACAGTGCCAGTCTCCACTCTTGACAAATACCTTAGCAACTAACAAGTAGGAGTCTGGAACTGCTCCCAAGACACGTCACAATGCAGACTTTGAAAATGGGAAGTAAATAGTGTTTAGAATGGGCTATATACGAAGAATAATCAAATGTGAGCTGTTGATATGGACCAAAGGTAAGGAGAAATACTTTAGATTAATATTGTTGAAGGAGATGTAATATTTTAGATAATATTGTTGGAAGAGAAGTAATATTTTTGGAGAAGTAATATTTCAGATTCATATTGTTGGAGGAGAAGTAATATTTTAGATTAATATTATTGATCAGTGGAGGATCGTTTCAAGGTATAAATATCACTTGAAATGAGGCATATACAAGGAAGAATCAAATGTGAGCTGTTGGTATGGACCCAAGGCAAAGCGAAGTAATAACTTAGGATAATACTGTTGGTCATTGGAGGATCCATTTAAAAAGTCATTGTATAGCACTTAGCGTCAAAAACTGCTTGGAGATCTGTGCATTGGCATAAGTTGCTGTCCGTTTCAAAAATCCTCTGCTAACTGTACCTGTAGGTCAGGACACCTTGTAACCATCGTACGACTTTGCAGTTTCATCACTCACTCTCGTATTCATTCATTACTGTGTTAGATTTAGCTTGTAGATATACAAATTGCGGTAAGGCCAACCAAAATAAAATCTGTGGTCCAAGGTACCCGACCGACCCTGTTTTTAGTGCCCAATCGTCGACTCTATAACACTTTTGCTTCTTTTACCATGTTTTTGAAAATGACTTGTCTTTCTCCCTATCAAGGGTTTATAAAAGTTTAATATCTGTTGAGTTTTTTTGATCTAAAGACAGATAAAAATAAATAAAATATGGAATCAATCTTTTCATTCTATTTAAAAAAAATCACAACAAGAAAGAGTCGATGTTGCTTGTTCTCAAATATCAAAGTTGGTAGACCGATTGCATGCATTCATGTGATGCTGCTAAATGGAAATCTTGTTGGAGGTGCGGATTTATGAAGCTTCGATCTAGATTGCGGAAGCCATGTTTTTTAGAGTTGTTTGCAGCCTAATGTCTAGACTTTATACATTAGACATTGAACAATATACTTATTAGAGGAAGGAAGTGAAAATTTATTAATATCAATCGACCTACCAAAGTTTTTTCAGGGTGTGTTACTGGAACCTTGTATGTGACTGGCATTAGTTCATTTAGTTGGCTCAACGTTTGCAAAGCGCCGACGACCTGTAGCATGCAAAGATATCAAGCTTCATTTAATCATATGTCTGTATTTTTCTTTTGTTATTTTTGTTAGTGATCTTTAACACATCTTTCTCAACGTTAAACCCCTTTCATCCACTACAAAACAGTTAAAATGTGCATAAGTTTTACTTTTTACCTTGTGCGATATGCCTTTAAGATATTGTTAATACATGTATTGTTTAAAGTTTCACTGAAAAACAAAGTTGAAGGTCATCTGCCACGTAATTCATAGGAATGATCCAAAAATATACTTCAGTTCTTCAACGATACTTCATTCAATACATGTCAGGTTTCGACCTCACTCTTCTGAAGGAGATTGTACCGGTAGGTGTTACATTTTGCTGGCTATTGTGTTTCCTGTATCCTGACGATTGTTAAAATAATTTCCAAGCCTAGTAGACCATAAAACTGGTTTCTGTAGTGTTATTTGGATTAGAGCCCCTGAGTCCTGAAGCTTCCAATAGAAAGTGGCGCTCACTTTACTGCCCTAGTTAGCTTGGAAAGTGGAGTAATGTTTAAAGTTGGTGACAAAGGATTTCACACAAATGTTAAACTCTTACCACAGTCGCTTGTTTAGTTATTCTTAATACTTTGAATGACAATTACCAATAATTATTCTCTGAAGTGCAGGATAAGGACGTTAAAACTTAGGTCCAGTCTCCCGATCTCTCTGTTGAGGGACTTAAAAGAACCCACGCACTTCTCGCAAAGAGCAGGGTGGTGATCCCGGTGTTGTGGTCTGTCTCTTCAACTGAGGGCAATTCTTATCGGCTGCCAATTTGCGCCATAACATGTGAGCCACTCAAGCGGACTTTCTAAGACCCTCAAACTGTTAAAACCTGTAGTTATTAAATATTGATTATTATTATTATTATTATTATTATTATTGTTATTATTATTATTAAATAATGTTAAGTATTCTAAAATTCGATATTCACAGAAATCAATGAGAATGATTTTATTATTAGTACATACAAACTCGGTGACCTCAAGTCGGGCTCAAGTTTTCTTGGAGTTTTGTTTTATTCTCTACCAAGATACATTCTAGTTTGTGCATGGTCTAAACATAAACTTTCTTTTATACTTCAAATAATGCGTTGAAAATTAACAAACTTAGACTTTACACGAAAAATCTCGACCAAAAGATTCCAAATATTATTTATAGTTTCCTTGCACTTTTGTTACTTTGGAAAATGTTGTTGAACTTGAGTTTACACCCGCCATTTTGCCAATCAAGTTTTGCGGAAAGTTATTGACCTTTTGGAGGTCAGTAACGTTCTTAGACTGAGAATGCGAACCCAGTTAGATTGCGCATATCGCCAAAGTCACTGTGTAGTTATTAGTAGGTTTCTTACATTTTCGTCTTTTGATATTGCAGAAAATCTCAATTTGTTCAGAGGATATTTCTATGATTATGACCTCGTTCCTTGATGAACTTTCACCTTTAAGTGTCAAACAAGGTAAGATTTTGATGTGGTGATGTTTTCATGCTTCACGTTGTTATGGAAACGATCCCTCAGTAACGATTGAATGAAATGTTTATCACCTCCTGTTTAGGTCATAATTTCGTAGTTGGTTAAATTAAAATTGAAGTAAACTTTAACTTGATTTTGATTGGTTCATACTTTTGTGGGGCACCACTGAATTAATCAAAGTTTTTGACTGGTTAAAAGAAGGTTGAGATGAACTTCATTTTGAGTATAATTGGTGCATTCTATTGTTTTATGACGTAGAATTAAACAAGGGTTTTGATTTTTTAAAGCAAGGTTGAAGTGAACTTGACTTTGTTTATAATTGGTTCATACTTTTGTGTTGAGACGTAGAATTAAGCAAGGGTTTTGACTGGTTAAAACAAGGTTGAGATGAACTTCACTGTGATTATAATTGGTGCATACAGTACTTTTGTTTACTTACTCGCTCGTATTTACCATCTGTACATGGTGATTATCATATTAAAAATTAAAAAATTAAAAAATTAAAAAATATCTAATGATAACTCCCCTAAAGGGGCTTTTCATTATCATATTAAAATCCCCTTCCCCTCTCTCCCCAGTTAAGAATCCCAACTGGTAGGAGGCAAACCAGTTGGCTATTTACAAAGCGTGGTGAATTTGC
>JAOBBB020122011.1:0-12947 GCA_025331005.2 Zoanthus gigantus
TTCAAACTACACAAATAAAATATATATTATTTTAAAATAAACATTGGACAGTCTATGTTACAAACAGGTTTTTACTCTTGCATTTAAGACATTTAATACTTAATTGCTATGAGATGAAGCTGAATCACTGCCGAGATCTGATTTCTAACTTGATTTCACTTCTACCAATATCATAACCTATATTATGATAAATTCTTAACATCATGATGTACATCATCATTATCAACAATGAAATAAAAAGATCATTATCCTCTTTGCCATTCTCCTCTCCTCCTCCCCCTCCTAGTGCTCATCATCATCATCATCATCATCATTAATACTATCATTGAAATTCATCACTACCATTGTCGTTATCGTTATTATCAACATTATCATAAATCCTCGTCCTTATCATGATTGCCATCATCAGGACTTTATCCTCATTGTCAGCATCATTATCATCATCCCTATATATCTAGTATCATTGTAAATCATCATATCATTGCCTTTTTCATCATCATCAAATTAAAAATATGTCATTATCATCTTTCCGTTATCTTTAAAGGGAAGCTAAACACCCAAACTATTTTTTCAGTATATGTTAAACTACATCAATTTCAGATTCCAGAAAAGTAGTTTTTAGAGCGATTCGCTCATCTACATTCTAAAAAAATTATTGTTAAGCCACAAACCTAAATGTTGGTAAACTGTTGAATTCTTTCTTTGAACATGTCTTGCATCAAAATCGGTCAAAGACAAATCTTCATTAAAAAAAGTGAATCTCTATTATCATCAGGCAGGGCTGAGCACTGATCATTACAGACCAGTTAAAATTACATCTTGAATTACATATATTAAGATATCAATTACACGCCGCCTGGTTAGCCTAGTTAGTAAGGTGCGAGTCTATCGTGCGGGAGGTCTCGGGTTCGATTCCCGGCCGGACCAACACTCAGGGTCTTAAAATAATTGAGGAGAAGGTGCTGCCTTTGCTCTAACATCTGCAAATGGTTAGACCTTCGCGTCTTCTCGGATAAGGACGTTAAACCGTAGGTCCAGTCTCTCGATCCTTCTATCGAGGGACTTAAAAGAACCCACACACTTCTCACAAAGAGTAGGGTAGTGATCCCGGTGCTGTGGTCCGTCTCTGTTCCTACCACTGAGGGCACTTCTTATCGGCTGCAAGTTGCGCCTTAATATGTGAGCCGTTCCAGCGGACTTTCTAAGACCCTCAACTGCCTGACCCTGTATATACTTGTAAACAGGTTCTGAAAAGCCCCGTGGGGAGAACTTGTATATATATATACACACACAGACACATTGTTAATGATGGTTAAATCTTAAGCATTTGGAATAAAAATTATACATACATTCAGCTCAATTAAGACATCGCGGTTATCTCGTGATTTTGCCTTTTTTTTCGTTGCAGTGCGCAGTAAAACATGTAGTTCCTGCACAATTATTCTTAAAGCCAAAGCAATTAAGAGTCCACTAGACTATTCGATCTGGTGTCCGGTGATTGAGAATGAAAAAGTTTTAAATATCAAAAGTTTTTCATTTTAATTTGTACCTTGAATTCAAATAACTTGTTCAGTGTAAAGCAAAATAATAAGCTGTGTTTGTGTATAGTATTAGTATATTTAAGATACACGCATTTTTGTCCCTAAGTTTTTAGATGGCATGCAACATGTACGCACCGTGTACCAATTTTTATTCGTGTCATGAATTAAAACTAGCGTGACGTTGTATCATGCTCGCAGAAACTTTCGTAACCGGATATTGCTGTAATAGTGTTGCTTTTTTTTGACGACCTTCGTGCGATGTTGTCGGGTTTTGCTTTTGTGTGAGAGATACGTGTTTGTATTAGGGACGTTGTTGATTAAAAAATCAGTTCATTTTCAAACTTTGATTTTGTGATGTACGGTCGACAAGGCATTTGCCGCAATTTCAATTCCAAGAACCGAGAAGGAAACGGTTTCGGTAGGTTATAGGAAAGGATGGAGGGGGGAGTTACTGTCTCGCATTTGTTAAGCAGATTGTGCTCGAATCATTATTAGGCGTATATTCGGTGCTAAAAGCATCACTATTATACTCCATAATGCTCACATGATGCCGGATTGTTTTGCCTCTAGTTTCGGTTTATGTAGCATAGGGTGTTGACTTCTTTTTAACACCTTCGTTGGTGTCCTTGGTTATGACAGAAAAATGCCCTTCGGCTCTCAGCGTTGTTATATGAAAACAGTCCACAAAACTACAAACTCAGGCCTTGAAAACTGGCCACTTGGGCAATATAATAGGAAAGTTGCCAATTTTAGTGACAGTGAACGTAATCTACTTTGACCAAGCAAGCGAAAATGTTTATCGGATGATTGTACTATAACATCAACCTTTGCAGAGTTTTGCTCAGCAAAGCCCGGTTTCCATATGCCGTCTTTAGACTTTACTGTAATTTAAGCGACACAAAAAATAATTATTCTTTCATCTTGCGCTTTTGATAGGAATCTAAACAAAGATTATCATTGACGATTGGCGCTTAAACTGGAGGGGCGTTTATTAATTAGAATCATTTTAGCAAGTTCAAGTAAGTAAGTAAGTAAGTCGACTTTATTTGGGTTACACCAAATTGTGTACAACACTAATAAACTTGTGGCCCATAATTAAAATTACAAATATCAATAACTTAAAACCATTAACATAACATCCTATATACAATATTAAACGGTATCACATGAAAACCTAATCTAAAATGCAAATACATATCATTTTTAAAGGCTTAAAATGCGATAAGTATTTCCGTTCATTAAAAGCCGCAGACAGATGTATTTTTCTAAACGATTTGATAGACTGCGCTCTTTTGGTCTTAATGGGAAGAGAGTTCCATTCTATGCATGCAGACACAGCAAATGTTCGTCCACCTACGGTTTTGCGTTTGACGTTTGGGCAGACGGGAAATTTAGGTTACAATACCTGGTTGATCTTGAGTGATTTTCGTTGTTTTTCCTTAAACTGCCTTTAAATTTCATTGTTGAGATTTTTTTTTTTACCTTAATTAATATTAAATTCGTTTTCAAAGTAAAAAGCGAAAATTGTTCCTGCATCAAAAGACAAGCCGGTATGCCAACTTCGTCTGTCGAGTTTCACTTTAGATTTTATCATGTTTTAACCGTAGTGAAAGGCCAATTCATGATCATTACGCTATTTTAAAAATGCCATGACAACACAAAATCAGATAAAACAAAAGTTTAAGATCGAGCCAAATTAAACGGAAGAAAATCATGTGACAAGCAAGCGCAAGATTACCGGTAAGCTGCATTTCTGACAGTTTCGAAACCTCATCTGAAACAGCCGGCCGGAAAGCAAAGGCCTTGGACACGTACTGTAGAAGTCCAAGAAGACGATATAATATTTAGCGAAATCTCAGTTATGAGGCAATAGTTTTTTTTTTTCACTAAAAAGATTTTTCAAATTTAATTGCAGCTATGAAACACTGCCAAAAACACAAAAGTTAATCTTTGTCGGGTTGCGTTTATAATTACCAATAAAGTGCTCATATAAATGTGTCTTACGTGACGAAAAACGCTAATACTTTCAAGGCATTTTATATATTTACACTTTTAGCAAACAAAGATTCACTTGAAATGTTTGCCTGTCACTTCAGACACGCCGTTTCCGAAACATACAAACTTTTTAAAGTAAAATGAGTGCTTTATCTGATACTCTAATATGAAGGTATATTAGTCTAAAGTAATATTAAGTGCCACAAGAAAATAATTATTTTTCACGCTGGCGCTTATATTGGAGGGCGCCTAAATTAGAGTAAAGACGGTAGTCGTCTCTGGCAGTTTCCATTTGTCGTATAACTTATCATTGGCGTAGTCTCTGTTGTAGAGATTGAACGCAATTGTATCGGGACGACGATGTTGCTGCTGTCGCATGGGTTGTTTTGGATAATCGCACGAGTGTTTCCATGTGGACGTCCCAGTCGTGGCGACAGGTACGACAGAGACGACAATAATGGAAACCAGGCCTAAGAAATGTTTGGTTAGTACAGATTCAAGAGATGCACTCTTTCGGTATTGAGTAAGCAGTTTGACACGTGATATATCAGTGGCCAATTCCGGGATCGAAGTTCAACTATTATTAGTACTGGAATGCAAACCAAAATTTTCAAAGAGGCCTCCACACACTGGATCTCAACAAGGATATATTTCCTTTTTTTTCCAAGAAATTTCATTTCTACGAATTTCATTTTCTGCTTCCTTGAGCTGCCACAGACGTTCGCGACAAGCTCCTCAAATGGCATCTGACAACCAAGAACCTTCGGCCAAGAGATCTCGTTCAGAACTGACAACAAATATACCCCCACGCTACATCAAACTTGACATGGCCAACTACGACAGTAGCCTTCAAAAGTACTCGGACGAGGACCTTGTCAAAATATTTGAGCTTGGCCTCCAAGTTAGAGAATCTGCTACCCTGAGTTTAAATGTAAACTCGAAGATGGTGGAAGAAGCTCTCGATTCGAAAATGAAACCCCTTCACGACAGTGTCGCAGCAATACAGGAGGAGGTTAGTAAACAAGTACTACAAGTGCAAGAAAATGTTGGCAGTGCGGTGAAAATGAATATGACCAATTTCACGAAGAACGTGGAAGATTTGAAGAAAGATGTTAACGCCCACATGACCACAATTCAAGATCAGTTAACAAACAGAGTTGACAAAGTCGCTCAGAAAGTGCAGCCGCTTAATTTACTAAGCAGTAGTATAAACAGTTCAACAGAGTCCATCGAAAGGCGTCTACATGAGGAAGTCCAGGGTTCCGAATTGCGACTCAACCAGCAGTTTGGAGAGTGTAAGCAGAGATTAGATTCCATATCTATTTCTCTTGATAAACCCAGTAACAAACTGAAAGGAGACCAGGCTGAGAAAGAAGTGATAGAAATCCTCAGGAACAACCTAGGGGCTCTAAACTTTACCTTTCGTGACACGGCCAACGATCCAGGAAAAGGAGACATCGAGGCTGAAACACCGAATGGTCACAGCATCATGATCGAGGTAAAGCATTGGAAATACGCTTTATCAAGAGACGTAATTGGAGAATTCGAGAGAAATCTAGCCAAATCTTCGAATTTTAAGGTCGGCATTTTATTATCAATGACAAGTGGCATTGCCAGGAGATCTAGGGAAGGCTGGTTTGAAATTGCTTTTGATCAAACTCGCAAGCAGTACCAAATTTACGTTCCAAACGCGTACACGAATAAAGAAGAGCATTTGATCGTGTGGAGCGTTGTAATGGCTGCCCAGCTGGAGAAATTGGACGGGGAACTGGGCGAGAGAAAGAACGCAGGGTTGAAGGGAATATACGAGAAATTTGCAGACAATGTACAACACAGTAAAGATTGCAAATTAAATCTAGATGCTCTGAAGGATTCCGTGAAAAAACTGGAAGATAGCATAACTCCAATTCTAACAACTGTGGATAAAGCAAAAAATGACATATACAAACTATTGCATTCATAGAATTCACCACGACTTTTTACCTACCGCACTACACCGAGTTGTGGGCATGAGCGACTCTAAAACGAATTCTTAGATTTTTTGAATAGATTCACAGAGTAGTTTTAGGGGTAGCCTTAGAATCTGGCGTGATTTACTCGTTGTTTGATTTCGAGCTAGATAATGAGGATGTATGTTTTTATTTGCAAATAACTCTTCTTTTTATGCAAAAGAAGCCATAATTTTCAAATATTTTATGCTTGCGAGTTGCGTTATTTTAAAAACTATTTTACTTAAACTACTGTAGTTTTATATGAATATGATAATCTTTATTGTTACTTTTAACGGTTGAGTAAAGTGAGCTTTCAGAAGTGGAACGTGTCCTCGCCAGTTCATGCGATGTGTGCTTTATTTCTGTTAAACACAGAAAAAAGATGTCGATCCTAAAGTATTGTTGGAGCTGCATTGTTTATAGCCACTGCGTTTTGAAAACTGTACAGTATACTGCTTGTTATGAGCCAATGAACTAATCCTGCAAGCAAGCGCGAAAAAAAATTTCACAAATGTTAATTCGGTCGTATTCCAAATAGTCATGTGTTTTATTCGCTTTCTTTTGATTCAAAATAAGAGTCTATTACAGGACCGCTTATTATCAGTTTGCCATCAGAAAATACTAACTTTGATAAAACAACTTTTGCAAGTATATTAATTAAATGTTTGCACAACATTTTGCGAAAAAAGCTCCAATTATAAGTATTTTTGTGGGGAAATAAAACCGCGAAAGAGGGGAGAGGTTCAAATCCGCTGTTACATCGGCATCTTTGAAAAATGTTATATCATGAACATTTGAAAGCCTGTTCGGCGCTAATAACGCCACGTTTTGCGAGGAAGGAAAAGAAATGTACTAAAATTTTTACCGCACGTGCAAAGCGATTGTTGCTTATTTTATAGTCCTGTTATTTTGTGGCGTTCTCGTTGCCGTTGCAGTTGTCGTTCCTTATTAAGCTCCCTACTGATATGTGTGAAATTAATTGGTCTCTCTAATAAAATATTGAATTTCTAAATTAGAAAATTTTGTAGACCGATCAGACTGTTCTGTTGTCCGGCCTAAACTTGACCCTGGCCTGACAAAATGACCTATCTAACTGTTAACTGTTTTGTAGTAGTAGTAACGCGTGGTAGTATTTTCCTGATAGACTGTTAGCTGTTTCATTTTCGGACAACGCCAGAGTTTACCTCTGGACAGGTTGGTTGTTTTGTAGTAGTAATGAAAGGTCTTATTCACTTAAGCTTGTGACAGATAATAGGGAAAAAAATTAGAGTTTTCTCTTATAAAAAGGGGGTTTCAAGGGGTTTATATAGCGAATAACCACAATTCCAAATTCTGTGCAGTTGTATTCAAACAAAAAATGGAAAATATGGTTGTCTTTTTAGGGAAAAATCAAACATATACTGAAAAACTAGAGTTTGTCAAAATTAATAATTATAGATTTTTTCTATATGTACACGGAAAGGTAATTTTGAAGGAATCTAGTGAAAGGAAATTAAATCTTTGACAAGAGCATTACTAATATTTTTGAGATGCAAATAGTTTAACCATTTTCTCTTTAATTTCTTTTAAGGTAGCGCAAGGCATTTAAAGACATAAAAAACACTCCATTCAAATATTCTTAATTAATTCTGTTCAAAAGATAAAAAATTCCACTTATAGCATAATTAATTGTCAGAAACTACTGTACACGCATCTACTCGTTTTTCATATCAGTTTAATGGGTTCAACTGAGCTCCCAGGTCTCTCCCAGCCAGACATGTGGGGTAAATTGATGATGATAAAACAATCGATGACAATGATTGCTTCTATAATAATAGCACCAGTAAGACTTGTTTTAAAGTTGTCAGCTTAAATGAGAACACAAAAGTCAAGTCATGAATGTGTTTATAATAAACGTGAATTGGCTTTTTTTTCCAATTTTCATAATCCTGCTCTCTCTCAAACAAGAGTTATTTTATGTGGAGCAGAGTTTGGTGGCAATCTTATATTTATGGTCGAAGTTCCTTTTTAAAAGTTCATATGGACGATAGAAGATTTCATAGCTGGTACTTTGCTTCAGCAGGTGATCTCCTTTTTCCTCTACTAATGCTGACAATCCTGAAAGATGTGACCAAATGTGTACAACAAGATTAATTAGCAGAGATAACATGATAATCGATATATCAATGCAGTCAGAAATCTGCTATGGCTTTCTTGAAGTGAAGGGCAAGAGGAAGCGAGGACGACCAAAAAAGACGTGGAAGATGCAAGTGGAGAAGGAGAGCAAAAGTGTTGGTTTGGAGGAGGATGACATGAATTGAGCGCGATGGAAAGTGGGAGTTGGAGATTGCTGTTAGAGTGGGGTAAATTCGGTCACCCCCGTTTACGGCAATAAACGTGGATCAAAATTGGATTGATTCTCACCCTCAGTAACAGTATCGCTCCAAACTGTTCTGACATAATTAACGACTTCTAAAATCTTCTTTCTTTTCTCTCATGATAACCTTTGTTGATATTAGTTTTGGTAAAAATAAATATTAAGTTGTATTCAAAGCACTCCCTTCAATTGTGATGCTTTCATGAGTCACATGTTAGATTTTGATACATTGATGGGAATTGCATTCATTTCACTTCTCATACAGATGAACTCTCCACTGACTGCCATGAGTGCAAGACATGCTAGGTTTAACAACCACCAAGTCCAACTGCTTGGAAAGCCGGCATATATACAACAACATATAAAGTGGAACATGTGGGCAGTTGCTGCAAAGTCCAAACACTATAAAAAAATAAAAAACGGTACTCAGTATGATACAAGATACACTGACAGTATTTTTCACTTTCCTTTCATCTTTACCCCTAAACTAAAGACAGTGCATCAAATTTTGAATTCTCCCAAAGTTTCTCAGTATTTATTTTTAGAAAAAAATAAGAGAATTTAAGTTTTGATCATATACTTCTTACAATCTTCTAAAATTAGATTCTTTACATAGTGGAAGGCAATCTTGAAAGACATTGCTGCCATGCAATGTCATACCTGCCACTAGGTGGATTCACTGACGTAAAACCGGATATGATAATATGATGACTCATGAAAGTAACAAATTAATTATCATAATCTGTGAATTTAAATTGCACTTTAAACACTAGGAACAACACATCTAAAAACACCCTATGTTATTATGTATGCAATTTAATTAATTATTTATTAACTGCACTTTTGAGCTGCATTAACACAAAGTTGTTAGAGTGGATTGGTTAGCAAACTTAGCAAATTACAAAGAAGATTACAATGTTCCTTTGTTTCACGTTGTGTGCACAGTCATGGTTAGCATCTTTTGTTCTAGATGTGATGCTTCATTAGTCAACTGGCCGTTTGCTCATTTACATCTCAAAGCCTTTTGTCATTTGTGCACAGTCAACGTCATATTTCAATAAGGAAGAGGAGAACAAAAACACGTAACAAAGAAAGTCATCAAGTTTCCTAACCAGTCGACTCTACTAACTTTGATTAATAGAAGAACTAACAATAAAAACACTGCAGCAGTATCACAAAAGCCACAGTTCTCTGAATTGATAAAGTTATGAGATGAAAATGTAATGCTGAATTTGGTTTACCATGGGTTTATTGGACAGATTTCATCGCAAAAGCTAACAAAGTTATGAAACAAAGCAGTGGCCCTGTTGTTAAAATATTAATTAATACTTAGGATGGGCTAAATTTGTAATGATTTATAAATTCTTGTTTTTCAACTTTTATCAGCTGAACTGCAAATACTATATCAAAAATTTATAAATATATGAGCCTTCTCTTTTGAAGAAACTGCATTTTGAATCTACAACTTACGGTAATCCAAATTTTTATTTTTTCAGTGTACTCAGTCTTAATCTTATTAAACAAACCAATCTGGATGTTTTACCTGTTTTGCTCTCTTTACAATTATCCACAACCCAATGGCCCTTAAACCAAAAACAAAAATCATAAAACATGAATGGATGGACTATAATTATACCAAAATTAATCACTGACAATAAAATGATTAAATGACTTAAACTGTTAAAGGTTTTCAAGTATTTGTGCAGTATTATTTAAGAAAATGCTTCATATTTGATATTAAGGCTTTTGAAAAACTCTGATCTTTCCCCTTCTGGAAACTCTCTGAACACTTAACATGATTTGTGGTCAACCTCAATTGAAAGTGCTTACACTTCTTTAAAAGCAAATCGGGCATAATTTGTTCACACTATGCTCTTAATTTAGTAACATGCAAGCTAGAAACTAACTTAATTGAAGCAAATATAATTGGCACAAAAGCCACATAGAGTGTAGGCATAACCCCTTAAATCTACCACAATTAATAGTGAGCCATTTTAGTATGGAGGTAAATTTGGGACTAAATTGATTCATCAGAGTTGAATGATCGAATCGTCGATGTTCCTAGATTGTTGACAGTAATTGCAATCATCAATGCGTGGATCGATTAGTCGTTTGCCGAAATCGAACTGTCGTTTGTGAGCGTGAATTGTTTCAAATGCTAAATCGAGTCGTTGCACGGCAGATCGAATCGTTCCACGTCAGATTGAATCGTTGCATGTCAGATCGAATTGTAATACTGTAAACCAGTATCGAATGCAGTAAGCACTGCAACTCCACAGACCAGTATACAATGCAGATACAAAGATGGATGAGGAGGTCTTAAAGATATCAATTCCTTACTTACGAAAACTGGAAAAACTACTCAATTTTTTTTTACAAATGGAGAAAGTAAAAGATATTTTGAGGAGTGTGCTAAATCAGCTTGACAACATGCCAAGAACCAGTACCCAAGCAAGTGTGATTTCAGCGGCACCTACACAGACAACTTCAACACCAACATCAAGAGTGGAAGCCAACATGAAGTGGGAAGTTTATAAGCTTAAAACTTATTAAAGCTAAACTTAGGCTTTTCTTTAAAAAAAGCTTGTGCATTAGGTTATAACATTTAGTAACCTTTTTTCAGTGCAATGCTTGCTAGAAAATGATAAGTAGATGTGCTTACTGCATTCGATACTGGTCTGCGGTATTACGATTCGAACTGATGTGCAATGATTCGATCTGACATGCAACGACTCGATTTAGCATTTGAAATAATTCATGCTCACAAACAACTGTTCGATTTCAGCAAATGACTAATCGATCCATGCAACGATGATTGCAATCACTGTCAACGATCTAGAAACATCGATGATTCGATCACTCAACGCCAATGAATCAAATTAGTCCCAAATTTACCTCCATATTTTAGGTCTCATCAGCATAAAATAGCTAGCAAACAGGCTAAGGTTCACAGAGGTTAATACATAATGGTAATAGTACTGAGTGGAGTCCAATTCGGTCTGTAATCATTCAAGCGACTTACAAAATCGGACGACTGCGAAACGGGAGTCTGATTTCTTAATCACGAGTATGATTACAGATGGAATTGGACGGCAAGAAAGCCTATTACCAATTAATCATAATCTTTACAATTTCCAACAAGCAAAAAAGTTCAGTTTGAAAAATAGCTTTTAACTGCAATTTTTTATTTATGGTAAGTACAATTTCTGAAAAAATATACAGGGAAAATCTTTATAAATCATATTTGAGTAAGCTGTTATGATTGTGATTAAGTAAGTAATAGAGAAAAAGTAATGATTTTCGTCTGATGTGACTTAAATGATAAACTTTGAACTTTAAGAATGGATAGCATATACGTGCTGTCAGCTAACTTTAAGCCACTAAAATAGGCACTAATGCCAAGTGGAGAGTAGTAAAACATCAACAGTTTACATGATTTGTGGCATCATTTACAAGATTTACTGAAGTCGATTCATGACAACAAGTACTCTAGCTAGTTGTACGTAGTAAAACATAATTTTATATACATCAGACTCGATTGTTACAAAGCTTACCCAGTTAAAGAATTGAGGCAAAATGCAACTATCGCCATTTTACCGGACGTTGTGGAAAAATTAACTTCCTATAGAAAGAGTGTAAAGATTAATCACTGTGGACCGTTGCAAGATATTAAAAATCCAGTAATATCAATGGTAAAACTGAAAAACTTAAATTTATATTTAACTATGCAAGGCAAAACGTTCTCACCTTGTATTGAAAAACCTGATCCAGTGTGAGAATTGAACCAGAACTGTAGTCTACGATTAATAAAAAAAATCCTAAACACAAATAAAACACACACTGAAACGAAATTATCTGAGAAACTATTAAAACTGGATCCCACACGTAACTTCGAAATTGTCCGACCGCCATTTTGGATGTGTCAACCTAAACAGGATATGATGTCCTTCAGAAGAACATATCTAAACCGCTGGTCACGGTATACGTACGGTACGGGCGCGTTTTTATCGAGTTATGCGAGTTTGGCATATTTAATACTTGTGTAATTTATATATTTCCTTATTTTTTCTACAGTCATGATCTGAAGCACATGTCCCAAACAGGAAAAATAGATTGTCCCATTTGTGGGCGCTCTTTCGATGTATTTGTTGTGACTGAGCATGTTAACAGATGTTTGTTGCAGTGCGAGTCAATAGATGAATCGAAGACAGTCGACAAAGGAGGAAGTTCTCCATCAACTGGTGCAGGGAAAGCTAATGGCATGCAAAGGGGATCATTGGTCTCCGAAAAAGTCACGTTTAACGCGAAAGGTCCAAAAACACCTAAAACACAGAAAAGCCCGTCATCAAACTTTTTCACCAGCGCGAAAACTCCCAAAAGAGCATTTTCAAATGTGGCGGGAAAATCTCCCTCATTCCCTCCAATTAAGAAAATGAAATCCACAGAACAACAAAGCCTCTCAAATGTTGATTCAGTCCACACTTCGGTAGGAGATATCTCACATAAACGCTCTGATTTCAAATCACAACAATTTGAAAACACTGAACCACGGTCAGGTTACCCAAATGAAAATTTAAAAAGTGGTTCATCAATCCGTCTCAAGGGGAAAGAATTCATGCCGTTAGCAGAAAGAATGCGACCTTGCTCTCTCGATGATTACGTTGGACAGACAAAAGTTCTGGGTAGTGACAGCTTGCTGAGATCTCTGCTGGAAGCAGATGAAATTCCTTCCATGATCTTGTGGGGTCCACCAGGGTGTGGAAAGGTTAGTGACAAACAGAGTGGGGTACTGAAAAAATTCCGTACTGGCGCATACTTACAATTATTCATGCAAACTAACCCTTGCCAAATGGCCATTCCATTTAATATCCACAACCCCCCTGTGGATGAGGTAGTTTTTCACTTCGAACCCTAAGAAAACTCTCTTTTCAGGGGTCTTCAAAAATGTACTGTATATGGATGAAGTGTTTTATTGGGGTAGCCCTATCCTGCTTGGCAGAGGTTTTTTTCCCCCTCTAAAGAGAAGAAAAAGAAACCTCTGCACGGATCTGCTTGATGCCGTCC
>JAOBBB020122088.1:0-12947 GCA_025331005.2 Zoanthus gigantus
TTATCGCAATGGCAAAGAACTTAAAATCGTGAAACGTTTGTTTAACTTCCTCAATGTTTTCGTCTTTCGGAAGTTTTCGCATGAACCGTGTTCGCAACCACAGATCACTTTGAACATTATTTTACTACCATGTTAAAAAACAACAACAGAGAAAAAACATCCGGCGTGCAACATCATTTCATTTGATCCTATTAAAGGTTTTCAACTCAATCTGCCTAGACTAGCACTTAAGCTATTTGCAGATGGAGTGTAAAAATTTTTTGTAAATTTAAAATTATTAGCAGAAATAAAACATGCTATGTATGAATTCAACCCTGGTCAATGTTTTTTCCTATATTAGTCGTACATTAGCCGACCAACTAGACATATGTTTGTTGTGATTTTTTTGTGACTATCAAATGTCACCATTCTTCTAATGGTGAAGGCAAAAGAAAAATTCCATGAAGATTGTTCTTCATGGTGTAAAAATTTGCGTTTAAAGTTTGGAAATGTCACTTCCGGTTTCACCTTGACCGAGCAATGGAAGGCTGGTAACTACCATATTTTTTTCTGGTCCGTAGCAAGAGACCGGCCCTGTTTCTATATGTATGTTCAATTTACGTAGCTACAACACACCTCGCTACCTTATTTTACAAGAAAATGGAACAGATATATAAAAACAGGACCGGTCACTTACGACTAAATTCTGCTTTTGACGTCACAGACCAGAAAATATGGTAGTTACCAGCCTCCCGTCGTTCGGTCAAGGTGAAACCGATTTTTCAATACTTTAAACACAAATTACACCATGAAAAAAAAAACGTATAACCGATTTGTTTTTTGTTTGCCATCACAACTAAGGAAGGATAAAGTACATTTCATACTTACAAAAAACGGACAACTGATAAATAAACTTTAAAGCACAGCTTGTATTTACAGACTCAAAAATCAATTTGTTTATAAGTTCGATGCGAAGAACTACGCATCACCCGATCATGAAGCTGTTCAGACACACGCACCTTTCCCGCCATTGAAAATACAAACACCACCCTCCAGGCCATCGTGAATTCTGTTTCTTTTTAACACTGGGTTACTGTCTGTCTTTATCCAGACGCCCGCCGTAGCGTTATCAAATATTTCGTTGTCCTCTAGTATTCCTAAACCTGCATTAGGAAAGTAAAATATTTTCGAATGATCAATAGGCATAAACAGAGCACAAATAATAATGGATAACACCAAAGATTTAGACTTGTTCCCAGAGTTTTTTGCTTGATTCAGATTGAAACAGAAGCAAAAGGGGACCAATTTGGAACATGGGTCGAGACTCCCTTCCACCAAACGGTTCCAGAATGTAATACCTTACCGTTTTCATTCGATTAAGTGACCGCGACACTTATTTAATTTTCGTATGTTTTTGGTACGGCGCTTATTCGAAGCACGAACTTTTGCAATGCAAATAAGGTGACAAGTTTTCTCCTGTAATGAAAATACATTGCAAATTTACAGTGAGATCAACGAAATAGCAAATAAAACATCAACAATTGGGGATTCAAATATCAAAATAGTTTATTAATATTTGACTCAAAAATGACTAAAAAATGTTTTTTAAATGCTACAATAAATTCTCAGTGTTAACGTAAAACTGAACGCTGCGTTTGTTCTTTTTTTGTATCCGTCGGTTAAAATGGTCTACGTGTTTGAAATTACCACCGCATCGGCCACTGGGGTGCGGCGCTTAATCTAGTAAATACGGTAACTGTTTAATTCCAAACTTCGATAGTCTAATGTTCGGGTATTGTACTGTTCTGCTACACGATTGCTGGTGATCACGTTTTGACTGACAAAGCCATCAAACACTGCAGAAATCTCAAAAACATTTCTACCTTCATTATAGATAAGTACACCGCCACTCTGGCCTCCCCAGATCTTGTTTTTACGAATGATGGGATTACTGCCGGACCTGTTAAAAATATTTGAAAATGTTCTATTAAGAGTTACTTACTTATAGTTAAATCGCTGATAAAGTGGTAAAGTGTGACGTCACAAAAATTAAAATTTGTAAAATTATGGGATTTGTTAAGATCATCCGAGAGATTAGGTCTAAAAATGTATCCTTGCTAAAAACCAGCATGTTGGTGCAAATTGTCAGCGAGATATTACCACAGTTATGCTCTAATGACTCTGTACAAATCCTTGTTAAAATGGCTTGGTTCTTAACGTTAGGAACCAATCCAATTTAAAAAGGATTTGTATGGGGTCATTAGAGCATAACCGTGGCAATATCTCATCACTAATTGGTGGTAATATGCTAAATTTCGGCATGGAGGCATTTTTCATCTTGTTCTTTATAAATAATGCAACCAATTTAGTGATTTCACAAATCAAATTTTGTGACGTCATCACTTTAGTACTCTATAGTTCTGCTATGGTATTCTTACAAGTACCTCCAAGGTATTTAAAAACTCTAAAAACTAGATATAATGAATATCTGCTGCCCTTCAGTTTGTGGTTTTCAGGCAGATAACGAGTCTACCATGGGATTTGATTTAGGGTTATGAGTTCAATAAAAAGAACATGTTAAATGTTTAAAAATTTGCGATTCTAGTTTCGCTGGAAATGCATCTAAATTTGTAAATCCACTTTTGGAAAATTATTTGGGCAGTTTTTGGAAAAGTGTAGGAGTGGGGAGATGGAAGGTGATGGTGGTGCGATTCTGCGGTTCCTGTACTAGGACAACAATCAAATAGGAGCGAAAGTGGAAAATCAAGAGTCTCAATGAGACGAATTACCGATAATGCGCACAAGTAGAACTACAACTCAGAGTAAAACTAGAATCCTCCATTGGCAAGATATTGAAGATTCCTGTAAAAAAGTGAGAGCGCTATTCAAATTTTATCTTTGCTTTTCTCAGTTCTTCATATTTTCGAACAAATAATGCGTTAATAATTGCAAACAAATAAACCAATTTCATAAAACAATCCAAGAATCGAACTCAAGATTATTGATACAGCAAAACGGATCGAGACACTAAAGTAAACTAACTGCAAGGAGGATGGAGAGTATTTTAAAAACAATTACAATTGTTGGACAAGAAATTGTGCAAAAGAGAAACCCACTGCTTAGCTACTACAATTTAAATATCATTATATTCCCAATCAAAAGTGTCAGTGAGATCACTCACGGCTACTGCAACAAGTAGAACTACAATTCAGACCAAAACTAACTTTCTCCACACACAAGTCGTTCAAGATTCGTGTCAAAGAGTGAGGGTGTAATCCCAGAATTCCCCCTGATTTTGTCAGTTCAGCTTTAAATTTTCGAACGAAGATGCATTAATAATAGCAAACAATCAAACCAATGCCTTAAACGAATCAAAGAATCAAACTCAAGATTGATTAAACGGTAAAACTAAATTAGAGCCAGTTTCCGTAAACTGGTAAATATTGCGGATCGAGACCCTTTATATACAAACCAACCGCGCAAAGCAGGCTGGAGGATTTATAACAATAACCATTGTTTCACAAAATTTTATGCAACTGAAAAAGTCCCTGTTATAACTCACTGCTTCTCCTACGGAGTATCCGTGAGTCAAAAATGTGCCAAAAAGTGTGTGGTATGGTCTGAAAAACGTTTTGAAGAAGTTCTGTACCAGCTACAGCCGCTCCATTTAAATACTTTAAAAGACGTTTGGACTTCTTCTTTTACAAAGGTCTTAAATAAAGTTATAGATTAGGAAAACCCGATGAATCCCTTAAACACTGATATCAAATATACCTTATTTGAATTCCTGAATATTTGTGATGGAAAATTTCATTTTCTTCCAAAGTGCCACACCCACCGTCGTAAAAGTATACTCCGACCTAACAGAAAAGTAAAAAATAGTAAATGCTAACTGTTTTTAATCTTGTGGAAGGTACTTTCCATATGATACCTTCTAAAGCAGATATCCTTTACAAGCCTAGTGGCCCAGGGAGCCGGCGCTTATCTCCTGGATGGGACACTAATCCATTGCAGGATAGCTCCCAGCAGACGCTGGTACTCATTTACCTACCCCGGAAGGATGGAAAGCTGAGTTAGCTTACGCGGAAAAGAAGGTCGCACAAATATGCAAATCAAGGCAGAGCCGGGATCGAACTGGGGACCATGTGGTTGGAAAGTAGAGATCTTAACGACTGTGCCAACCACGCCCGCCAATAACTTTTAAACCTTTAAATCCCATTTCAAGTTATAATCTGACGTCATTGTTTACAATCTGCTTCATTAGCATACAACTGCAGGTAGCGAAGGAACACCGATGACAAAGATCTGAGTTTAAAGTTTAAAAAAACTTGTCAAAGGAACAAAGCAATGAAACTGTTGAGTCAATACAAGAAGTTTATAAGAGGTCCTCGCGATTACGAAAACCTCAAAACAGCCATAGGCCGTTAATGATCCATTCATTTTTTGTAAAATATTACAACACAGGAACAGTATTTGAATAATCGGTCTCGTTTTTCAGATAAGGGCTTTTTTTTACAAACCACTGTCAATATTTAGGTCTGACTTTGTAATCTTTTTAGACAGTGCGGTGCGTATGCTACTAAGGCAAAAAATGTAAAAATAAGTTTGCCTATAAACTTACAAAATTTTTGCTAACGTCAAAGTTTGCCATTACGTCATTAGAGTTGACGTCATTGTTTGCCACCTACATCATTAGACGACGCCATAGTTTGCAATTGCGTCATTAGCATAAGCTTTTGTTGATACCCAGTAACTGTTTTTGCTATATATTTTCGGCAGCATTTATGGTTTATGTCTCTTCTGATTTCAATTCAGGTATTTATGAACAAAGAAATATAAAATTTGGTTTTAGAACTAAAGAAAATTTCTTACCAACAACGTGACAAAATTTTTGGATATACACAGTATGATGGATGACAAAGCCGTAGGCCATATAATCTCTGTGCAAACTTTCATTAAACCAGACCAATTTAATCTTTCGAGGTACGAACCCTACCTACCTGGTTAATAAAGTTAAAATAGATCTTTTAAGAAAAATAATATTAATGTATTCAAAATTTCTTTATTTAATCAAAAATCGCTTTCAAAATGACCACTAATGAAAGTTCAAGCTGTTGACGGTGTTTAGACACGTTTTTCTAGCGATTCATAGAACTTTGTTAAAAAGTTATATTTTATACAAGTTCGTTACTGATTAGGTTTTAGCAGAATGTTTATGTTGAAAAACACAAAGTTAAAATGTAAATTTAGGAATTTAACAATCACAAAATACAAACAACAACGAAAAAAGAATTAAAACAATAATAATAATTAAAGTTTCAAGCTGAGCATTATTTGTTAAATTAACTTTTAAAACGACTGTTAATCGTTGTTAAGTAATGCAGCCAATTCGTTTAAGATAAACAGCAATTTTAAAACTTTATATCTGAAGTAATTCGTATTAATTTAATCAGCTACAGTTTAGGCTCAATTAAATTTCTGGTTAAATCTATCCTGTTTTAGCTCACTATATTTTGTTAAAAATTATGAATTAAGATTAAATATATATTATAAGGAAACTGAGATATTCTTAGAAAAATCAAGTTCTCGTTTAGCTTTTATTTACTAAGTAACAGATCTAGATAAACGCAAAATGTTTCAACCTCATTTCAGATGTTTGTCTTCAAATTCATGTCAATCCTGAAATGATCTGAAAAGAAGGTTACAGCTGACCTATTAAACGTGCATCGAGATGTTTATTGTCCTCTACGTAGAATATAATAAGCGACTCTTTGCTGACGTAACACTGCGACCTGCTTCAAAAGCATAAAACTTTGGGAAGAGAGCTAACAAAGATAAACAACGTTTGATTTTGTGTCAGTACATGCAATTTATGTTTTATATTTTGGTGACAAAACCGTTAAAGGGAAAAACATTATTAGTACAATTTTCATTAACGCTTATGAATGGAGGACTGAGAACTACAGATAGCTGCAGCGAACCAGGATGGCCTAGAATCTAGTTAAATTTCTGGAACAGTAATGAAGATATCGGATTCATAATATTAAAGGCCTTGTTTCTGAGACGGCACTTTGAATATTCAGTTTTTTGTTCTTGAAACGATTATAAAATTTTTGCCCACCAGTCGGTAATTACACCAAAAATGGTAAACAAAGATTCGCCTATTATACCACAGGAGGACTTTATGAGGATAATATATATATATATATATTTTTTTTTTTATGCCAAGGTAGCATCATTTGCGACCGAGCGGAGAAATTATCATTGTTATCAATACACAAGCCAAATGAAACAAAATAATTTATTAAAAAAATGTTTATAACGAAGAAAGTCAACAGTTGTTTGAATTATATCAACTCAAGTATATATATGACAAACGTACTAGTAGCTAACGGTTCTATAATATTATCAATTTAAGAACAGCTATTAAACAAAATTCCTTCAGTTTTTTTTTTTACAATAAAAGTCAACAATGATCTAGTTTTAAAAATATTGGTAGCAATGACTAGTTTGAAATTGCGCTACAAAAAGCTAAAAGTTTGGGATTTCTTCCATTTTACAATAAAATCTCAAAACGACAAATGTTAACCTCAGAAGAGCAAATGCAAACCCATCCAAGAAAATTCGCGGCAACCCTGACATCGAAGCGGTATATCACCAGGATCTTATTAGCCGAGAGTAGTTCTTCAAAGACATATCTTCAGCCAATTAGAAACAGCTGCCTGTTACAGAGGGCAGTTTGTCATTTGGCGGTATGTATTGATAATAATTGGGTTTAACATCGTTAAATGGGTACTTTTTTTACGCAGTTTTAATATGATGGCTCCATGGTCTAGCTTTACATTAATGTTCCGTAATAACTCTATTTAGCCTTTTGTGGGACTTTTGTTCTCGTGGTTTACAGGAGTAAGGTGAGATGAGGCGATAGGTGGAAAACTCTTTTCTTTCAACTATTTGTTATGAACCAACAATAAAGTTTACGCTATTCGCTATGTTCTAAAAGAGAAGAGAATTGGGTTTCAGTTGGGACCGCAAAGCCTATGGATTGATTGGATGGACAGAGGCGCCATGTTGTCAAAGAAGAAAGTGGATGTTTTGATGTTCTGATGTCTTCCCAGGTGCATAACCAACTTCAGAAATGCTGCCCATATACATTTTTACAGAATACCAAAAGAGGAGGCTTCTTCCCGCTTTCTTCCATATTGCTTACGAGCCGGTTGTCCATCCAATCAATCCATAGATGCTTTGCGGTCTCAGTTACTCGAACCTATTTCTCTTCTCCGGTTTAGAACATGGCGAATATCAACTGTGCTAAATGGAGCCGGCACTTATCTCCGTTTTTTTAGTGTTAAGCATACGAGAGTCTTTGACTTCCCCTGGACATGACACTAATCCATCGCAGGTTAGCTTTCAGCAGACGCTGGTATTCATTTACCTACCTCGGAAGGACGGAAAGCTGAGTAAGCTTAGGTGGAAAAGAAGGTTGCACAAATATTCGAATCACGGCAAAGCCGAGGATCGAACCGGGTACCTTGTGGCTAGAAGGCAGAGATAATCTGGCTGAATAAACTTAATCAACAAAAATTTTAGTTAACGTTCGTAGAGAAGGATATGTCATGTAGAGGCCACTGTAGAAAAAAGGTTTTATACATAAAATGCAATCGTAATTTCCCATTGACACAAACTAAATTAGACACTAACATCAAAAGATACCAAGTGTTTTTTCAAGGGCGAGTTTCATTGGAATAACTAAGCCAATTTTCCAAGTTCGAAATTATTTGCGCGTTGTACAATAACTCTAAATTGAAATAAATGTCTTGATCATAAGAAACTGATGTTTAAAGCATAAACCCCTAAGAACAGCGATAGTTCAATAGTTGCTTGGACGAACTAACCGCTCAAAACGTCAGCTTTTCAGTATAGTCCCTGTGGTGATGATCAAATCATTTCAATCTAGAAATGATCCAGTTATGTGCTTTAGCAATACGACAATGTACCTCGACAATTTTTTTTTGAAAGCCATTCAATAATTAGTAAGAGAACGTTAATGTGTGTTGGTTAATCAAAAAGTAGAACAGAGGGCTACTGCACGCATACTCTTAGGAGAGTATACTATAGGGGAAGATTGATAAACAGGAGAGGCTAAATAGAGCTTTTACTGGTACTCAATTTAATAAAACGCTTTACACATTTGCTTATAAATCTGAGTTTAGCTCATTTAAAAGTTTATAAATTACTTTGTTTTTAATGCCTTTGGTTTTGCGGTTTAACAGCTCCAATGTTACGTTTACAAACGCAAAACAATTTGATAAGCTTATACAGTTTATAGAAAGGTTAATAGAATTTATAAAATTGTTTAGATTGTACGTGCGTTTTGATTGGTCAACAAGTGTGTTTTTATAGACCTATAAAGCACGAAAATGACATGAGCAATATGATTGGCTGTCTCCATGCTGTGGAAATTTACAGTTTCATGAAAGAGATAAAACTATGCATACGTGCTTCATATATTGTCTTTCTCTTTGTTAAGTCGAAAAATAATTTTAAAAAAACATGTTCTCCGTGCCCTCACAGCCTGGTGAAAACCAAGGTGAACGTTTGGGAGAATTCGAGCGCAGATCAGTTGAAAAAACGAGACGCAGTCGAGAGTTTTTACCTGATCGAGGATGCTGAGAATTAATTAGTACTTTGAATGAAGCTTTAAGGCTGAACCGAAATGGTATAATCCTAATTTATAGTTTTATTTATATTACTTTGGATTTCTCGCGCACTGCCATCTTGAATGTCACCATTCTTGTTCCAGAGCCCAACGATTTTCTTAGCCCGCGGCCCCTTCGCCTCTGTTTTCTCGAGCGAAGGCGCCACCGGCTAAGAAAAACGTTGGACTCTTGGGACGAGAATGGAATGTCACATGCCTTATCTGCAGTGCCAGTCTTCACTCTTAACAAATTCAATATAGCAATGAACGTGTGGGGGCCTCGCTGGCGAAGCACAAGAAATTCAAATTTTCAAAAAACTAAGCGTTTGATAGGAGCGTCATTCGTGTTTAAATTATTTAAGATTTGAGTTTTGTGATTTCAATTGGGAGTTGTAATTGTTTATCGCCCCATATAAGGTAATCTGGATTCCGGAATCCCGGAAACATTTGCTTGTGGAATCCAGAATCCTACTCTTTGGAATCCGGAATCCAGGTCTAGGAATCAGAAATCCCGGGAAACGGACCTTTTAGAATCTAGAATCCAATGAGGTGGAATCTTGAATCCAGTACCTGGGATCCGGAGTCCACATCATGGAATCCAGAATCCAATGAGGTGGAATCTTGAATCCAGTACCTGGGATCCGGAGTCCACATCATGGAATCCAGAATCCACTGTAGTGGAATCTTGAATCCAGTACCTGGGATCCGGAGTCCACATCATAGAATCCAGAATCCACTGAGGTGGAATCTCGAATCCAGTATCTGAGATCTGGAGTCCACATCATAGAATCCAGAATCCACTGAAGTGGAATCTTGAATCCAGTATCTGAGATCTGGAGTCCACATCATGGAATCCAGAATCCACTGAGGTGGAATCTCGATCCCAGTATCTGAGGTCTGGAGTCCACATCATGGAATCCAGAATCCATGCCAATCACAGATTTCCTTAGATGGAGCGATGTTTAGTTTGAATCATCAGTTAAGTAATACTAGCTCTCTGTTCTGTTTTTTCATTGTCCGTTTTGTTTTTGTTTAGGTGGTAAATTAGTTGGACAGCGAACAGAAAATGCTACCATGCAAAGTAGCTTGTTTAGGCTGTGGTTTGAAGCTAGTTAAATAATACTGCTATTGATGAACTTTGTTTGATGACGGCGTAGTTAACGCGTAACTAACATCTAACCTGCCTTCCGCTGTGAATCCTGTTCATCCGGAGATTTGGAGCGCTTCCTGTTCGGATAAAGAAACTGACTTTAAGTTCGACTTTCATTACGCGTTTTCAAAAGCCAAAGTTACCAAAACCTCGTGATGATCGTCAACCACTGAAATTTTTATAATGACAAGCATTTATATACCAAGTCCTCTCTTGAAGACTCGCAAAATGAATGGTCAATATTTAAGGTTTCATCAAATGGTTCAATAAATAACACCAATCATGAAATTATTTCCAGTCTTCAAAAAAACATCAAATAAATAGTTACTTTTTAAGCATCATCAGCTACAAAGTTCAAACGTTAGAATGAATAACAATAACCTTTTCTGTTTTTTAAGACAATCATTTCTTCTGTTAATGAAGCAAAGAAAACTGAATGATCGCCTAATAAAATGGTTTCATTTACTGATTTAAAAGTTAGAATGACTAATTCTTTATAACCAATGCTACTATTTATGACGAAAATAAAATCTTTAAATTACTTTATAGAGTTTCATCAACTGATTCAAAAGCAAGATAATCTTTCAGCTTGATTAACGCACAATTAGGTTTTGGCCAAATTAAGCGGGAAGAATCTGAATACAGAAAACTTTCCTTCCCATGTCAATAGTTATAGCACTAAGCCCGGTTTCCATATGATCGCTGCCATCGCTGGATCGCTGAAAAGATGTTGTGTGATTTTAGCAATTACAGCGATCAGTTTGGTTTGCACTTGATAAGATTTGATCGCTACGATGGATGAAAACAAATTTCAAAACTTCTTCTCAGTGACCAAAGCACTCAGGCCGGCAAATGTATCGGCAACCTTTCTCCAAGAGTTCATCTTTGCTCATCTTGAAGTTCTCGTTGAACTTGTTATGCGAACACTCGGTTATAATCCAATTCCAGAACACGTATATCGTTTCAAAGCCATTCGAGAAAAAAGACTTTACTGCATAACAAGTGTGAAAAAAATACTGAAACTAAAAATTAGTTTTCGATCGCTGGATCATCAGGATTGTTGAAAGTGATCTAACTTTGTTTTTGACAAACTGATCTCGATAGCTAGAAACAGTGCGATAAAACCCGGTTTTTTCCTTGCGATATTGATCGATAAGATTACTAGGATTGATGAAATTTGACATCTATAAAATCGCTTGGTTCATTGAACAATTTTTTCAGCAATCAAGCGATAGGAGCGAAAAAAAAAGAAGCGAAAACAGGCTTTGGAACCATGCAACGTTTCTCACCTGTTGTGATCCATATCCCGGCCAAAGTGTTACCATAAATCTCATTCTTTTCAATTAAGCCCAAGCCTCCTTCATGCTGCAAAAAAAAATTAAAATGAACCGTCAACGAAAAAACATTTTTCGATTATTGAGACTTCTTGAGATAAAGTCAGATTGCAACAATAAGTTCAACAGCTGCCATTGAAAGATTTGCAAACTCCATTTCAGTACTTAGTAAACAGCTCTTCTCCTAGAAGCCAAACAATTACACCCAATGGGAGTGGGGTGCAGAGGTGCATATGGAGCGTTAAGGTGGCTGCTTTCTTGTCACCATCTGCTAAAGTTCTCGGGAATAATATAGCAACAAAGATTCGTTTTTCCATACCACATAAATGCCTCCATGTTGGCCTCCGTAAATCTTGTTACATCGAACAATTGGGTTGCTTTTAGCTCGGATCTGAATACCTGCTAAGGCGTTATCTGCAGAAACACAAGGCCAACAAATCGTTGTTAAAAAGATCCTTCACTGTCCAACTATACCTATCAAAAATATCATCTCTCCTAAACATGGGTCCATATCGACAAATCGACAACTTGCATTGATCATTCTTTGTAGTTAGTTCATTCCAAACCATTGTTCCTCATTTTCAAAACTTTAATTTTTTCGTGCACCGCTATTCTGAGTTATGACTTGGTTTTGTTTCCAGTCCAGGCCCCACTCGTTCATTGCTGTTGAATTTTTCAAAATGGAGACTGGCATTCCAATCAGGTCCCCCCGGACCAATTCCGCTAGCGAATTTGGCCCGTGGGGGACCAAATCCGCGGGGGGACCAAATCCGCTGTTACACCGGTGTTGAAGGGTGAGCTGTTTGATAACATTAAAGCACCGGCACTTGTGACTTTTTTTGGGATCCGTTTATACATGAATTGATGTGCAAATATAAGTTTTACATAACTTGAAAAAATAAGGGTTTTTATCAGTTTTAGATTTTATATGTAATAAGGATAGAGAAAAGTGCCTTTATCAACCTGATGATCTTCTTCGGAACGCTCAACCTCAAGTAATGTACGTGACTCGCAAAATAGGATCATGTATCAGATCCCAAAAACAGTGTCACACGCGGCAATAAGTGCCTTCCGAGTTCTGTGGGGAGGATTGGATTTAATTTTCTATTAGAACATGAACACTAACATGAACATTAAGTTTTGTAGCAGAATGGATTGTTTAAGGTAAGTTTTATGTTCATTTATTGACTCGATTTGTTTGCAGCAACTCGATTTATTTGCAGCATGTCCCTTATGGGCCCTCGTATGCTGTAATAAAAGCTGTTCTTTAATAAATCGACTATCTTCAGTCTACTCAATATACAGTTTCTCGCAATCAATAACAATAAATTCACTTAAGTTCAGTTCAGTTCGACAAACATTTCGCTTCGCTTCAATTCAATTTTCAACTACTCAATTTACATCACGTGACTCTTTATCAGGACTAAACTAATTTCACAACACTCTCCCCCCTTGAACTGCGTTCAACAGTTCAAGTCCAAAACTAACAAAATTGAAATTGGGGAACATCAAACTCTAGAGTTCTCTTGTTCAGCTTCTCTAACAAAACTAATAGGAACATTTTTCCTAACTGGATTCAATTCGATTGGAAACAACCTCTGTAAAGGTCGCTTTAACTCAATAAGTCTTCCTTTCTTGTCATGTGTCCGTACAACAGCCGCACGTACTTTTCCATCACGTCCGGTCAGCAGTCGCTCCACCTTGCCAACACTCCAGTTCAGTCTCGTTGCCTTGTCTTCATGGATACTCACAACATCTCCGACACTGATAATAGGGCCTCGGTTAT
>JAOBBB020122163.1:0-12945 GCA_025331005.2 Zoanthus gigantus
GATAATTTAATTTGTACATCCTTTTTTTGACCGATCATTAGGTTTATACTAAAACAATTAGACCTCTCGGCTCTCATAGATTACGAGTTTGAATAGCCCATTCGGCCTACGGCCTCATGGACTATTGACTCGTAGTCCATTCGTCCTCGAGGTCTAAATGTTAAATAGTAAATGTTGTTTCATCAAGCTATTTCATTTGCCTTTGAAATCACAATGAGGTATAAAACGGACACCGTAATTGATAAGGCTCTGCTCCCACTTTGACAAAACAAAATTATCAATATTTTTCATTTACTTTGTTGTATGTGACAATATAAGGGCCAACCACAGGCATTTATCCGTGGAAATGCAGACAGAGTTTTAAATTGATTTGGTTTGTATTACGGGAATTATGGTGTATAGCGTGGGGAAGGTTTCAAATCAAGATTTCCAGCCTTTACTTTTTTTTAATAGAGTGGAAGAACGATCGCAAAAAATCCCTCTAAAACTCCTCCAATCGTGCCCAAAATACACACAAAAGACAAACACAAGGTAAACTCAAGAAAGGTGAACTTTATTTTCAATATTTTTGTTGTTGAAATTGTGACTAAATTTTATAAGACTTTGTATGGGAAATTTTTAATATGTCTAATTTCGAGTTTGGGCAGCCTGTGAGCCAACTAACGAGCAGCCGAGCAATAACACGAGTTTACGATTCGGCTTCATGAAAGAGCGATAAGCTCAAGTTCTAACAATTTGAATATAACCCTGTGTAAGATTTTAAAGGCAGATTAGCGGCTTGCAAACCACACTCGATGAACCATGATGCATATGTGCATCGCATGACGGGAAATGACGAGCACTTGACTAGTATTCTATTAAATTACAGGTTAGTTCGTAGAATATTCTAAACAAATCGACAAGCACGCGCTGATAGTTAAAAACATTTCTCGTTGGCACTTAGCAAAAACTACAAATAGCACTATTTTAAACTAAATATCTTTAACAATCTCTGTTCGCAGGAAGTTTTCCCGGTCTAAGTCTGCGTAAAAACAAATATGCTGCCACAATCTGGTTTTATCTTTGGTTGCATAACAATTGTTTCTCTTTTTTATGTTTATTTTTTATCATTTTATGCCGGAGTAGTTAAAGGTATTTTTAGATGTGTATATTTTTTGATATAAAATAATCAATATAGTGCGCGCGCTGTGATTGGTCAAATATCTATGGGCTTGGGATTTAGAGCTCTCCTTGTGTTTTCCCAATGCAACATCCCGCGTGGTTTATTATGCCGGTGAACCTATAGAAAAGTATGTTTTATTTCTTAAATATGATATTGTAAAGCGCATTTGAGATATTGGCGTGGTTGGCACAATTGGTAAGATCTCTGCCTTCCGACCACAAGAGTCCCCAGTTCGATCCCCGGCTCAGCCAAGATGCTGGAAGCTAACCTGCGATGGATTAGTGTCCCATCCAGGGGGAGTCAAGGACTCTCATCCGCTCAACACTACAGAAACCGGAAATAAGCGCCGGCTCCAAGGGCTACTTGGCTCGTAAAGAATTTAGCTTATTATTATTATCGCTATTAGTAATATTATTATTAATATTAATAATATTTTTATTCTAATTTGTTTCGTAGTTAAAACCTTGTGCGAGCCGCTTTTCTCATTGCTGGTACTTTTTCTTGCTTTTAGCTGAAATATGACTTTGAAGTAAACAAAGATACAAAAGCTTTGGTCCACTTAGATATTGTAGCAAGACTGGATGCAGAGCGAGTGTTGGTAGATCCTAATGCGCATGAGTACATGTGGGGGTAAATTTATCACCTGCTTACATTTGTAATGTTAATCTAATACTAAAATGTTTTTAAAAATTGGCTCCATTACTTTTCATTGCCAACAAAGTTTCATTTATTCTATTTTAATGCACGTGTTTATAAGTCACCGGTTCACTTACAAAGATAACATTTCTTTTAAAACGTATTGGAAATTTAACCAACCATGTCTGGAATCATAATATTATTGATGTTTGAAAAAAGATAGGCTGCATAAACACCGCTTTGCATGTTACAACTGTAAGCCACCATCGCCTTTCAAACCACCACTTGCTTTCTACATTAAAAGTACAAGCTAATAAGAGAGGCACGTATACTTGTCTTGAAAGTCAATGCGACCGTCAATCTATAAGTGCTTCATCTCATTCTTTCCCTGTTGCCGATTTTGTTCCGTAAGGCTAGGCAAATATTAAATCGAGTGAGGTATGTTTGAAGATTTCAAAATCCAAAACAATGGATGAAGTCACAATTCTGAACACGTAAGTCGAAACTTACGCTTCGTGGACTTATCAACTATACAGTACCAAAAGTGGACAAAATATGCAAAAGAAAAAATTATCTTAAGGAATAACTATATTCTTAAGTTAAGAAAGAAAATTTCTATTTTTTAATGAAGGATTAATTAGGATTCAATGCTCTTTTTTGATCTCCTTGTTTAGTTAGTATATTTACGATGATTAACCGTTAGATTGACAGGCACTGATGGAACAAGGTGCATGCGAGTATCCCACGATAGCATCATCATTATATTAATTATGATGATTATATTAATGATGATGGTGATAATGATGGTAATGATGATAATGAGTGTAATGATGATGATGATGAAGATGATGGCGTCGGTGATAATGGTAATGAATGTAATGATGATGGCGGTGATGATGAAGATGATTATGATGGTGCTAATGAATGAAACTGGAAACCATCTCAACCAGGATCCAGGGTTAGATTTTAACTTGGGCCAGCAGCATGCGATAACATCCTAGTTTTATTTGATTTGGCTTTTTTTCTTTATAGACTTCAAGACGCTCTTCTGGACTTTGACGCATGCCAAGCGAGATACATGTGCCAGCTACTGATCACCCAGTTTGATTTTAATCCCGATGAAAGACTAAATAGGGTGCTTGACTGCGCAAACACCAAACTATTTAACTCTACCCTTACAAATCGTCGTACAATTAAAATTATAAAATGCGACTTGACTATAAAATCAAATTTCAGGAAGATACTTGCGACAATAAAAAGAAATCCCAGTTTAAAACGATTGGAGATAAACTACTCTAAAATGACAAATTCACAAGCCGTATTGATTCTTGAAGTATTGTCGGAAATGAAACATGTTTATTGCATAGGTAAGTATTTAAAGCTTTAGTACTTTTGCTGCATCGATTACAGTATATAGGTTTTGAACGCTATTATCAGCCATATCAGCTTTAATAGTAACGTTAGCGGAAATGATGCCAATCTTTCTTACAATCAAAGTCCGGGTCACAAAGATGAAAGTATGATTTTAGCAGTGATAACTCGTATACTGAATCTGCTCAATACAGATTAGCAGCACTCAGTGCGCATGCCCAGTCTCCGATGGCTAATGCTTAGGGACCATTCAGTATTTATGCCTCGATGTCATCATCATCATTACCATCATTACCATCTTCATCTTCATCATCATCATCATCATCATCATCACCATTACCATCATCATTACCATCATCATCCTCGAAGTTGGCACTGAATCGTGCCCAATCGAGCTTGAACTGAGTAAAATAGAAGGATCAATCCCGGTTTTTAGTAAACTGCTCACTCACCCCTCCACAGGGTAGGGGTGGGGTTAGAGTTAACCCTAAACCTAGAGAGGAGTGGATGAGTAATTTATTAAAAACCGGGAATTACCCAACCCAACTGACAGGTTCATATTTTTACAGTCAACTAAACCAGATAGACTGACAGAGCACCGTATCAAGCCACATGTGTCTGAGCTCCCCCTCCCCAATCCTATGTCTAAATTGTGGTACTTGTGAGATAGTTTTTTATCAGGAAAATTATGAATTACCCAACCTTCAGTTGGTCAAAAAATAAATTACCCACCCCATTTCTCTTCGGTGCCAACCCACGGCATAAATTTTGAACAGTCCCTTTATGCCCAGTCTCCAATGCCTGATGGTTAATGTCCAGTCTCCAATGCTTAATGCCAAGTCTCCAATGCCTAATGTTGATTGCCCAGTCTTCGATGCCTAATATTTAATGCCCATTCTCTAGTACCTAATGCTTGATGCCCATTCTCCAATGCCTAATGCTGATTGCCCGGTCTTCAATGCCTAATGCTTGATGCCCATTCTCCAATGCCTAATGCGTAATGCCCAGTGCTTAATGCCCAGTCTCTAATGCTTAATGCCCATTCTCCAGTACCTAATGCTTGATGTCCAGTCCTCAATGCCTAATGCATAATGTCCATTCTCCAATGCCTAATGCTGATTGCTCAGTCTCCAATATTTAATGCTTGATGTCCAGCCTCCAATGAATAATGCATAATACCCAGTCCAAAAAATCTTATGCTAAATGCCCAGTCTTCAATGCCTAATACTTATAACTGAGTGAGTCATTACCGCTAAAATCCTGTTTCAAATTCTGTTTTGTAGAACTTGTATCTTTTATTGTTTTCCAACAAATTCGCTTCTTGAGAAAACTTCCCAGTCCCAATCAGAACAGAAATTTTAGCGGCAGAATAGAAATTTGATAAAATTTGTTTTTTTTAAAAAATTTTTGCTGATTTTCTTATGCCTAAAGTTTTGTTCACAAACTCAAATGTCGTTTGTTGTTTTAATTTCTGTTCTGGTGTAAAAATTTTTGTCGCTCTCTAATTTTTATTGTTTCAGTTCGATTTTTGTTCTAATTTCTCGAGAAGAGAATTTGATGGAAAGTAATAGAAGATAGAAGTTTTACTAAACAGAAGTAAAACACGATTTTGGCGGAGATGACCCCTCAAAAGTTTGCAGTAAGTCTAATTCATTATTCCCATGCACTGTGCGATGCTCAATAGTCCTTTTCTGAGATAGGGAACATGTTGCATTCTAGTCCAGCATCAGTACAAACATTTATCGTTTATGTTGCCAAATATGGTGATGTTTGTACTGAAATTAGACCAGAATGCATTTTGTTTGGCTATCTCAGAAAAGGTTTATGCCGAATGCTTATTGTACATAAATGTCCAATGTCTTTTACTCAATGCTCAACACCTAATGCCCAACGCTTATACCCTGGTGTATAAAGCTCAAAGCTTTTGGCTCAATTTTGTGCCGTGTAGAGCCCGGTATCCAGTGGTGCCTACTATCCCAATGTTCATTATCAAGAGAGGACGAAGTCTTATTCCTAGGGTAATCCATAGTCGAGTTCGTTGACAAAATTTATAAAAGGACTTTGCCCTACATTTTCCGCCATTTCATCTCAGGTCATTTTGTGAAAAGTCCACAAAACGCACGAGTAACATCCGCGGAAGAGCTGGGACCATGTCTAAAAATAACTTGAGAGGGATTACCCTAGCAATAAGACCTAAATGAGGGATTCACTCTCTTACTTCATCCTCTCTTGATTTGATAACAAGTAACATCCGCGGAAGAGCTGGGTACCATGTCTAAAAATAACTTAAGAGGGATTACCCTAGGAATAAGACCTATATGGAGGATTCACTCTCTTACTTCATCCTCTCTTGTCATTACATAATGTCTAGTGCGTAAAGTTTGATTGAAATATTTGTTCTTGATACTGATCCTGTGTGTATCAAATTCAAAATCATTAGAAGTTTGAATGTGAGTGAATAAGGTTCTAAAATGTTAACGGACTTGGGTTTGTTTTCAAGTTTTTGGCTCTTGGTTCAACTAGTTTCAATTATTTTTAGATTTCAAAGGCAACAGATTGACAATGGATATCATCGATGAAATATCCGATATGTTAGAGGACATATTTCTCTTTCCTTGTATATGGTGGATCAGCTTAGAAAACAACGAAAACATAAATATTCTACCAGGAAACCTTCTTCGTTTGTTTGCACTTCGTTGGAAAAAAAATCCAGTCGTTGAAGAGACGCCTCCAATCCTCATGCCGTCAATACAGAACGTCACAGAAAGTTTCAAGACTTTTAACGAAAGCTATGGTTCAGGTTTTGCGACCTAAACGCGTGTTGTCGGTCGCTTAGTAAAATACAGTTTGAAATATTTGGAAGCATAAACTTTAATAACACAGATTTGTGTTTTCAAAACAATGATTAACAATATTCACGAGTGGTCGAGAAAAGCATTTAGCATTAATTATGTTTAAGGAACGTTTGTTTTAAAAATATTTTTTGAAATATAATCATTAAAATTAATACTGCAAAATTAGCACCCTTTTAGCTAACTACAAACTTTTTTGTTTTTGAATATTAAGTACTAGCAATGTATTTATGAAAAGTTTGTTGTGTTAACTAAGAAATAATTACTTGAACATTTTGTTAAAATTGTTTTGAAGTTTCTTGTGCTGTTTTAAAACTTTATGACTGTTTAACAAATTCACTGTAATCTATCTCTCCATCACTGTCACAGTCTAGCATAGAAACCAATTTTTCCACATAAAAAGCGTTCATAATATTCAGCCGCTTCACTCCTTCAGTAAAGTCTTTTGTCGACATGCTATCTTGAAATTCTCCATTTTTGCTCAGGCGCTTAAAAAGATCAGAAGAGTGAAGTTTGTTTTTCTCCATGTATTCCTTCACGAACTCAAACGGATTCACTTCTTCTTTCTTAGCCATGAATTCGTCACTCTTTTTACAACCGTAGTTAATCACAAAATCTTGCTTTTCTACTTTTAACTTTTGAATCAACAAAACAGAGTCATCATTAAGGCGAACATCGACTATTATTAGTTTCATTAAACCACATCGATTTTTTTCTACGGCTTCTAATATTTTTAACACACCATCACAAGAGGTCAAAACTGGGTTGTGACTAAGATCTAACTCTTCTAGAGTCGTGTTGCCCTCAATACCCTTTGCCACATTCTGAATGCCAACATCGGAAAGGCGATTGTTGTTGAGAAAAAGTTCTGTTAATCTAGTGTTTCTTTTTAATGCTTCGCATAGCGTCGTTGTTCCAAAATCGTCGAATCCATTCCACGATAGGTCTAGCTTTACAAGCGTGTCATTATAGCAGAGACAACTACAAAACGATGCAGCTCCACCGAGTCGAATATGATTCCAGCTTAAATCCAGCTCAAGTAGGCCATTGTTCATTTGAAGTGCAGAGCCGAAATAGTTTCCAGAAAGTTCCGCAAAATTGTTGTAACTCAAATTGAGGTACCGTAGTGAGTTATTGTTCTTGATAGCTTCCGAAAGAATTCTAGCATCTTTGTCGTCAAGACCATTCCCTGATAGGTCCAACCGTCTCATAGTGGTGTTTGCTTTAAGGGCGTTGGTGATAGACAATACCCCATCGCGACTGAGATTATTATTGGACAATATCATCTCAGTAAGAGAGGTATTTCTTTGTATCACTGCTCCTATATACGCCCCTCCCCTTTCTCCAAACGCATTGTCTCCAAGGTTAATCTTAGTAGTTGTGTGGTTACTCAACAAAATGGCTGCCATGGCTTTGGCACCAGTTTCTCCGACAAAGCGATGGGTAACCTTTAAAAGTGAATTCCAACATTATTGCAAAATTCTGAAAATCATGTGAATATAATTAATGCCGTAACCCAAAGTGACAGTCAACAAGTATATGATAAATGCTCTATATAAAATAGCCACAAATAACAGTGAACTCAGTAAAAAATATTGTAAATAATCACTGTTTCAAGACGGCCTCATCGGCCGTTCACAACTTAAATATCAAGTGTAAAAGTTCTGAACTAAATGAAAATAGAAAAATTGATTGAGAACTCATCAAAGTTAAAACTAAACTATTTGGAATAACGAAAATGAAAAGTCGCCTAACAATTTGAAAATACACTTTTTTGCAGTTCGAACAGAGCTGCAGTATGCACTTCGCCGACACTTTCATTCATATGAAGTTCATTCAGTCATGTGATCAAAGTTAATTTCACACATCATAGAATACTCACGTGCAAACTAGAAAGCCGGAAGCAGCCTTAAGTGACGCAACTAACATCCGGGACAATGGTCTTTAACATGCCAGGGAACAACTGGATGTAGACCGCAAACCCGGATGTGAGACAAACAGATAACTTGCTGACTGCAATCACAGCCAAACTGACCAATCAAAACTGTCATTTTCAAGCGAAACTTTCATAGCATGTAACAATATAGTATGTAAACATGGTTTCCATCTGCTCTTCCGGCGTTTCTTCTTGCTTTGCCCCGTAAAGTTTGCAGTTACGTTTCGTCATTGTTTATATCCGCGGTACAAACAGTCAATCACACAGATTATTCATAATTAAGCGGGTTGATAGACCCACTAAAGTTGCTTTGTTCCCAACTGCTGCAGCCTTATAACTTGGTTGGTAAGAGTGTTACAGCGTATCGCTGAGATAACCAGCTCAAAACCTATTACGAACTCTATCATTATTTTCTTTTGCAAGTGCTAACATCACGTACCTAATTCAAAATATTATTGGAAACATCTAAATTATCTTCATAAATGGCAAACAACCAATATCTTACCTTTACTTCCTCCTGCCCAATCTGATCGCCAAATCTAGAGACAGGGATAACACCTAGTTTGCCACACAATTTCAAATACGCTTCCTGCTCAAGGCTTGTCTCTTTCCTACCATCTTCGTTACTGTCTCCATCAGACAAATTGTCTTCAAGGTCAGTATCCCAATAAGAACTCGTAATTGACTCTGTTTCTTCAACATCTGCTAGCCTGCCTCTTTCCAGACACTTCAGGGCTGTTATTGTAGAATCAGCTCTATTGATGGCACTGCGCATGCTTGATGCACTTGAACTTGCTGACCGGCTACTATGGGCATGCGATAATTTTCGAGATCGGGATGAAAAACTTGCCAATGTATGACCACCAGGACTGCTCAAAGACATCTTAGGAAGCTTTGGCTCTTGGGCTTGACAACAGAAATCTGCGACCACTTAGGAAATAGGCAATATCACGTGTTAAACCAATAAGAACCATTTAAAATTGTTTTTTTCATGCAAAAGTCTGTGGAGTGTGTACTTTCGATGGTTTTAGTGTCTGGGTCGCAACCTGGTCATTAATTGGTGCAATGCACCTATCTGAATGCCATGGCTAAAATATAATACAAAGTCAACACGACGTGTGTAAAATTCAAACTATATTTCAGCTGGCCAAACCAGCCTGAAGAAGGGGGTTCAAGTTAGCTACCAGCAGGTTTGTTTTATTTATATTTGAGTTCATCTTTATAGCCACATCCCACAAGCATTGCCCTTTTACCATTACTATATAGTTTAAATTTAAAAAATTTACATACGTTATGTTGACTTTTTTATATTTTAGTCATAAACTACCTATCGTCAACAAAAGTTAAAACCGCTCCGAGGTAAGCAGTTAACATTTCTGTGTGGCAATTTTATTGTTTTCAAAAAAATGCTTGAATGTTGTGAGTGACAACTTTTTATCTCGACTTGTAGACGATAAAGCTTTTCATTTTTTAAGTCTTTATTACAGCTTTTTGAAAGACGAATTTGATATCATACAAAAAAGAGAAAACATAAAAAAGAAAAGTAACTTTTTTTCAACGTCAATACATGACTAATATTAACTCAACCGATAATCTTAAGCTCTTGGAACGCATGCCCCTGTCGGCTTTTCCTGTTAGTGTTTTGTTTTACTGGTGGTTAAAGCTAGAGTTTCACCTGTAAAACAGGCGCTGAGAACCAAACTGAAGACTTCTAGCAAAGTATGTAGTATATTGTTCAATCGATTCCCGATTGATTGTTCAATCGATTCCCGTCAAGGGCTTAAAAATTGTTTTCTCTTCTTTCATAGTACATTGTTCAACTGTGCATTGCTAATCAGTATATTTATAAACGGATAAAGTATCTAATTTATATAGTTTTGTAAATTGATAACTTGTACACCGTAGTTAAAAGAATTTTAGAACTGACGTTTCGGACTCACTGTAGTCCTTCGTCGGAATGAATGATTTATAAAGCTTTCTCTGTGCTTATGTAAACTTGGCATGACATGTTTAGTGGAACGTTTATTTTCATTATTGTTTTGTGTCCCGACGAAACTCGGAAAATTTTAATGCATTTCCTGTAGTTGTTGTACTTGTTGTAATCGGAAGATCCAGGTTTAGTTCTTAGTATATCGCAAAACTCAAAACACTTTTCAAAGTCTCTTTGTATGGTATAAATGATCAAATAATTGAAGTTATCATCTTAGCTTTAAGTGCAATTGTTTAGGTATTAGAATCTAACTTAAGATACGAACTTACCTTAAAGTTAAAGGAACTAAAACATACTGAAAAAGCTGCGTAAAATTTGGCCCTGAAACTACCAAGCTATTCCAACTTTATGAGATAAAAGTCAACTATGTTGCGGCCAACGGAGACGCGTCGCTAGGTTTTTCTGACAGTTGTTAGAGAGTTCACGTATACCCGTGTACAATGATGGTCTTTTGTAAAACCATCCCTCGGGAAAACAATCTAATCCTCATTTACATAAAGTTAACAATCAACCGCATAAATATTATTTTCACTTATTCTTATAATTGTTATTTATGGCTGGTGATATTGTTATTTTCCGAACGCATTGAGTTGTTTTTTGTGGTGGTGTTGTAAACAGAGAGCGAGAGCTTCTTAACACATACTCCAAATAAGTAGCAATCAAGTGTGAGAAACCAACCAATGAAACTTATATCTATGTCTCTTTGCATTGTTAGTGCGCAATTCAATGCGGCTCCTTTCTCTATCAAGTAAACATTTAACTTAGTAAGCGCAGCCTAAATAATACAATGAAACGAATATTTCTGCCGTAACAGAGTAACAACAATAAACTAAATGAAAAACGCTTTTAATGATGTCGCAGATCGGCAAAAACGAACTCGTAAGTTTTCAAAAACTTAGAAGCGTTTTAGACAACAAACGCCTATAATTTTTAAGTTGATCCTTGACTCAGTTTCTTTAATGTTCTAAGGAAATCGATAGTTCTTATTAAATAGAACCATTTCATCAATGAACCATGTTTTTTAATCTACACTTTTGCAATTTTGTACTTTTGGGTCAAACTAGGCACAAAGCCCGAGAGTGTAAACACGTGGTTAAATCAGCTCTAGGTTGAGAAGTTTGATGCGTCGCCGTAGGAGAAGCACGCACAAAGCTGACGTTTCGAGCGTTTGTAACTCTCCGTCAGAGCAAGAACGTTTTGTTTTCCTCTTCAAATTTAGTTTGAGTTAGTTCTGTTGTCTTTTCAGTGTTTCCATCCTCAATATTTATTATTAGGAGTACTGAGTCTGCGTTTCTACCGCGGTGTAAACAAAGACGTTATTTGGTTTAATTAAAAACAAAAGCAGTAATTGTATGAACATAAAATCTCATTCACAAAAAAATTATTTGCGAATTCGAGCTTTTCGCGCGAGCTGAATCTAGTTTATACGTGATGCAGTCCAGGAGATGATATTTTTACGAGATGATTGCCGGATTCTTGCGGTGTAATTCTGCATATGTGTTCTCAAAAAACACGGACTTCGGTGGTAACAAGCAAAGCACTTGTTGCGCAATGTGCAGGCGGCTGATTAGGAGAATTCAGTTTTCCCGATCTAGTGTAGTCGTTGCTTGCCGTATTCTCAGTGACTGAAAAAACATCCACTGTATTTTGTCCTTTTTGTCTAAGACTTTAAGTAAAAAGTAAAACGAGAAGATTGCCTTATATATATACCTGCGTAATGACAGCGAAACACGTTCACTTTTTGGCGGCCCGCGCAGTCAAAATAACCATGCAAACAATCTCCCGAAAGTCGGCTTTGTTGATCAATCAAAAATGTGCAAAGTGAAACAGATAATAAATGGTGCAAAGAAAAGGCCTATTCATGTGTGTCGAGTGATAAAGATCAATGAATGAAAAATAGAGCCATGGAAAAAAATGTATCTTTTGATGTCTGCAGTAAGCAGATAATTTAGCATCGTGTGAAAACCGTAAAACGTTCATTAATTTCTTATATTCTGCCTAACGCCGATTTCTTTGTATAATGACCTTGAAAAAACGTGAAAATGTAATGCCTATAAAATGAAACCTGAGGCAAAGAACAAAGTCGGAACTTTTATCTCCTACACTGGGAAATCAATGAAAATAATGTTTCGCGGCTAATATTTGTTGTTACAACATCGCTGATAGTGCTGCATTGCATAAGCAATCTGTCGTCTGAATGTTCGCATGCAGTAGCGTAGCTAGGAGGGGGCTACGGGCCCAGATCCCCCAATAGTTAAGGAGGGAATAAAAGTTTTGATATCACTTTGATATTTGATATAAAGAGTTCATGAAATCAACTTTTTGAAATGTTATTGGTATTGTTAATTTTCATTCCTGAAAATTTCAAAAATTTTACAGGAATTTTTCCCCAGGCCTTCCCCCTTCCCAAAAATATTGTTGCCTAGTTACTGCACTGGCATGTGTTGTCACAATATCGCTAGTGGTGCTGGCAACTAAAATCTGAATTTAACAAGACCAAATCACCACTCTGTGCGCATAAACGCCAAAGCTCGAGTAATTTTGAACAAAGCGTCCAAAACTATGTTATACAATTGTAGCTACTTTGAAAATGATGCGAATTCTTGTGCTGAACAATTGTACACACAATTTTTATTATAATTTGGAACATTTTAGGAGCATTTGAAGCATAAATCTCAAAATAAAAGAAAATCTTGCTTCAACTTCGTAAAATGAATTTATTCGGAAAACAGTTGGTCCAAGAGGCCAGATTAAGGTTCTAGATGTTACAGGTTTAAGCTGAATGCTGCTAGCAACATTTTGGTTTAAGTAAAACGGAGTTTTGATTATTGACTGCAGACCTTTAGTAGCGTAGACAATCTGAATCCAGGATTTACAATAGTTCATTTATTCAGTGACGCTAAATAGCATTATCGAATGCCGCAATAGCATATTTAACAGTTATTCTTCGAGGACGCGCCGGATATGAGCTGATATATATAACCAACTCGGCCTACGG
>JAOBBB020122227.1:0-12941 GCA_025331005.2 Zoanthus gigantus
AGGCACGGAAAACATCTTCTATTTATTTTATAATAATATTATGAAATAAATAAAACATGTTTTCCGTGCCTTCATAGCCTGGTTAAGACGGAAAATAATAATAATATTATTATTTTCCGTCTTAACAGACAAAAGAACAATATGCCAACGTGTATGTATAATTTCTTTCATGAAACTGTAAATGCTCACAACCTGTAGACAGCCAACCACATTGCTCACTTCATTTTCGTTCGTCATAGCGCTATGAAAACAGACTCAGCGTAGACCAATCAAAACGCACGTACTATCCTAATTGATTTATAAAAGCGTTTAAAGGATTTGTGCATCAGTAGCTCGCTAAATTCTCGCAGATCTTGAATTTCTAAATTTTCGTTAATCTCATTCTATTTTTAATTAAATGTTTCATTTTTCAGAAAAAATACCCGAAATATCGCGAAATGCCTGGTTTCGTCAAGAATGTGAATATTGCCAATCGAAATTATATCTATACAACGTAACAGCCGTGTTTAGCGGGAAATATCTTTGTCGGGCGAACAACAGTTTAAGTGGTGGTACCCAATATTTTACGCTGAAACTGACAGGTAAAACACCATGCATAAATCTTTGTACGTCTTAAGAAGTTAGGAAATTGGCCAGAAGGCCGTCTTGTTTTACTGTGACAAGTGACGACGCTCTATTCTGTACTCTAAGTAAGGTTTTAAACTTGGAGCAGTTCCAGATCTCCCTGGCACTATTGGACTGATACTGTTGATTTTAACTACTAGTACACTTGGTATAATAACGCATAAATATAATCTTTAAAAGACCAGAATAACAGCCTTATAGACCCTATGCCAATATGGTGGCGATTTTAATATTCTTTTGTCCACATTCAAATTAGCCCTACTATCCTAGTTTGTGGTAAAATATTATTTTGAAAGTTTAACTCAAGAACGAGGCTAGTAGGGCTAACTTGAATGTAGATAACAGAATATCAAAATTACCGCCATTTTGGCATAGGATCTATGAAGTAGTTTTCTTGATATATGATTGTCGATGACTGCTTATGTTTATATTATGTTTGTGCGTTATTTTGGCAATGGGCGCGATCTGAAAGGTTTGCTATATTAACGCTCTTTAAACAGTAGCTGAAAGATTCAACCGCTTTTGAAAACCCATATCTTCATTATATTATAGAGTTGGTTCGTAGCATTAAATGAAAAGCCCTTTCAATTTTGTTTTAAAAACTCATTTTAAAATATATTTAAACTTGGTTCTTTTTACAACTAACGAGAGCTAGATTGTGATTAAACTATAACGGGAGGGAAGTTTTCCTATATTTCTGTATACAGAACGATTTGTAGATCATTCTTGATGTTTCGGTGTTGTAATTTAACACATCCCTGGCTGGCTATAAGTAAGGTGGTTATGAGTTGCTCCAAGAGTGAAAAAGTACTTAATTCTTTCCAATATTTTCATTTGATTGGAGAGACAGTTTTGTTATCCACAAGGAAGATTACTAGCTATTTAGTAATATCCTGCAAAATTACAAAATTAGTTTGTTCTTAATTTTTTTCATTTTAGTTAAAACCTATATTTCAATTTTTCAGAGGCGTTCACATCATCGTCATTCAAAACAAGATCAACGACATCAATATTCTTACTGCTACTTTTGTTGCTGGAAAACAATTGAAGAATTGAAAAGTTATTCAAAGATTGAACAAAACCTACACCTGGCATGCAGCATTAAAACCTTCTATTGATACAGTTACACCACCGAAATTTCACGTGCAAGTCCAGTGGCAACAATGCAATGTGAAGGGAATGGAGTAAGTGTGTTGACTACTGTTGTAGTACCAAAGAATGGCTGAATAAGTAGCCGTTGAGACACTGGGTACAAGTCGTGCAATGCTCTAACATGGGCTTAGCATCTTCAGATATATGAGTAGGCAAAACAAACTCATTAGTTTATGGAACAACTTTATACACAATAGAACGTGGCAGTCAAACTAGTCAAACTTCGACTGTGATTGCTTTGCTACGCTTCCAGAATGTTTACCAAAAGATTGGTACACAAAACTAGGAATCAGGTAGGGATTTAACAAAAATAAGGACGCTTGACTTGTCAAGATACAAGAAGAAGAAGAAAGAGAAGAAGAGAAGGAACTAGAGTAAAGTAAATGAACTCTAGTGAATACTATTTTTACCCATTGCATAACTAAGATCAATTATGAAATTAGAAAATTAACTTTTCCTTAATAGTAAGGAAAAATAACTATTGAACAAAGTTCAAATGTACTGTGTACATAATTTAAAAATAGCGCTGAAGAACATTTTCTGTCACTGAAGAGCATCCTTACAGCGGAAAGATTTAGCTTTTTCTATGGCATTAGTCAATTACAAAAAGGTTCTTTTAAGGAGGTTAACCACATCTGAAGAGACAACTAGACAAACAATTCTGATATGGTAAGACATTCTCCTACCACTTATTCAAAGTACAGTAACATCCGAACTCCTATGTTCAAACATTTGGAGACATGATTCCCTTGGTTCTCCCTCTGGGTAAATCTTCACAAAGGTATTAAAAGTACCTTGAACTTCTTACAACATTTAATCTCTCTCAGATACCTAACAAAAACAAAAAATTCTCCTTCAGAAATTCTACGTATACGTTATGAGCTCGAGCTTAACGAGTTTGTACAAAAATGTAAAAATTGAATAAAAAATCGTTGAAACTTTTTTCTCTATTTCTCTCAGAGAATTGAAGGAGGACGGGGGTGGGTGGTGCTTATGCTTAATACGTATTGCTGTAATAGAGCGATCCTGGTACATGATTGAGAAACTCGGGTTCAATTTTTTATTTTAGGTCCAAAAATAACCGAGGAGAATGTTTTCTTTTGAAATCTGCCTATGCTTAGACATTTGCTTTCTCTTGAATATAGACCTAAAATTATATTTTTATGCCAGTTCCCTGATCCTTGAACCTTCATGTCGATCAAAAAGAGTGTAAGGGAATGTTGTGATTCAGTATTTTCTCTTGTCATAATAATTGGTCAAATCTAACAGCTAATTAGCCAATGCAAAAAATACCATAATATTCTTTGTTTGTCCACCCAAAATTTTGCATAAGCGTTGTTTCCAGTTTCCCGTGGAAACATCGTAAATCCCAAGAGAAAATAAGAACAATGCTTATGCAAAATTTTGGGTGGACAAACAACGAATACTATGGTATTTTTGATACTGGCTAATTGCTTCTCATACAATGGTAAACATCTTGTATTACGTATTCATCTGCAGAGGACGTTTTTGATTTTCTTGATAAAATTTCTGATGAAACTTTTCATGCAGTGTTTGATGGGATTTTGATCAATCGCTAATGGACTTTCTTATGAAATTGCTAAACTGTTGCTATTAGGGATGAAGTAGTTACTGAAGTTGTCGAAGTTCATTGAGGTTGTTGGTGAATTATATATGATGAGGTTAGTGATAATGTGTTGATAAAGCTGTGTTAAAATTGTTTATTATATATGATACATATACTTGCTTATGAACTTTGAATTGAAGTTGTAAAAAAATTGTTATGAAGTTGTTGATGCTTGTCTTTGAGATCAAGCAGTAAATGAAACGCCTACTAATGAACTTGGTCATGGGCTTGCAAATGAATGAGTTGTTGAAATTGTTGTTAAAGCTAGTAAACTGAAATAAAAAGTGTAATAGTTAATCAAATCGTTAACGAACCCTTTAACAGTTGCAAGGTACAATGTTGAGATGAAAGAAAATGAAGGTTTATATCTTTGTGACAAACAAAATGGTGATAGTGACTTTTTTAATACAAAAATCAGATAACTAAATCAAAATTATGCTGGATTGTTTCAAATATATTTTTGTATTTTTGATAAAAAGATCTCATCACTGTTCCTCTCACTTCTTCCGTTCTTTTTTAATAGAAGTCTTACCGGTATTTGAATCTCAAACAGCTAATCTGAAGCTTCATAAACTTTTGCATGGCCATTCTTTAACAATTTTGCAAAAGCATAAATATTCCAGAGAATATAAATAATAGAGTTTCTTGGAACCAATTTAATTTAGCCTCCATTTAGCCGGTATAAGTTTCAACCTTTAATTGCTTTTAACAACAAAGATGACAATTTGTTTCCTGTATCTGGCCTGAAAACACAGCTGGGTAGATTTCAAACTATAATGACAATAACACAGCTGGGTAGATTTCAAACTATAATGTTAAGGAAAGTATAAAGTGCTGATCTATTGTTCTCTCTAAGGGAAATCGTCCTTTTGTAACTCGAAGAGAGTATAAACAATAGCTTTGTAATTAACAACGAATTGCTAGTAGAATGAAATTTTAACGAAATCTCTTCACTTGGTAACGTCTCCTCGATCCCACGTACTTCGTATAGTAAATCTCTTAGCGTTCCACTAAGTCATGGACGATGAAAGAAGAAAACTAATAGAATCTGAAAACAAAAGGAGAACCAAAATTTCTTCTCTACTGGGTAAAAACTGTGCACCGAGAGAGCTCATGGTGAAAAACCGGCAGAGCTACAAATTGAGGCTGGAGGAGAAACTCCAAACGATGAGTCGACACTGTTTGAAGATGTTCCAGTGTTCACAACATGTCCGCATTGTCACGAAAAAGTTGTGACTCGCACAACTTTTAAAACTGGAAAATACACGTACTGGACATCGGCTTGTCTGTGTTTATTTCAGTGAGTGAACTGATTTTATACCCTTTCGTAAGATTTTGTAGGCTATATAGAAATGTTTCATCGTTTGTATACTGACACTTTTTTTTACTATATATACAGTCCAAAATAACACACTGTAAATATAATTGTATTTCTAATATAATTTTAAAATGTGATTTAAAAAAGCTTTAAATATGGTTTACGAATGCGATTAGACATGCAGATTTACTTTGTCTATGAGCTTTATATTTTCTAAAAATTTTTGTCGTAATTGTCGTAACATAGAAACTGAGTTTTATAATCTCTTTTACTTTTCTCGTATAAGTTAATAACATTTAGGTCTGCTTCGTATATGCAGTACTTCCTTAATTTTAGACATCTGTTAACAAATATTGTTATTTTTGTAATATTTAATGATAGGAAAACCAATGAAGAAGCAGCGAAAACGATAAAAGAATTCAGTTGGTGTTGATTATATTCCCACAGTCAAAACATAATTAAAATTTTAAGCTAATCGGTTTTGAGATAAACATTTACAGCCGTCAAGAGATTTTGAAGTTTAGTTAATTTAAAATTATGACCAAAAAACGTGAAGATAAAGTTTCTCTTGGAATTCGAGGTATCTTAAAACTGCTATAGAGCTATGTTGATAAAAGGTTTTGAGCCAAGCAAGGGATTTGTTTCTTTGCTAACCTTTTTTCGCTCTCGTATACTGAGATGTGTTTTTGTCTTTATTAAAGCTTAATAAACCTCAGTTTTAGAAGTTACCAAAATACTTATACAGAAGCAAGTTAAGAAGTCCTTTTTAGTCGTCTCTTGGTTAATAAAGCTTATGGTAAATCTTAAACTTCTTAAAACATCATCCTCGCTACAATATTTCTTCTCTTAATTGAAAAATATAATAGTTTCCAAAAATATGAGTGGATATTTTTGTATTACTTTTGAAAATCTCTGTGTATGTAGGACTGTTTGAACCAAGTACGGTCAGGTGAAAGGAAATCGCTTCTAAACTTTTAGTTAGATAAGTTTGACACAAACAATTGTTATTAATATCTTAAAGTTTCAATAATTTGAAGTTTTCAACATATAAAATTAAAAACCTAAAGCAAAATTTCCAGAAAAAAAACTTAAGTATATTTTTTTGCCTTAGAAAATCAAAGTTTTTTCAAAATTTCTGCAAATGGACTAGGGACGACTTTCGTCGGGTTTGACGTCACAAGTGTGATAGCCAACATTGGTAACCACTCATTTATTCACACTATATGGTAGATTCGTTCTTGTGAACAGAAAAGAGTCAAAAAATGTCAAGTTCTTCGGAAAATGAATCAGAAATGCGTTCAGAAAGTAGCTACGGAGGAAATACAAGCGATGAGAGCGAAACTGAGGTAACAGTTTTAATTCGCGGCCATTATTCTTATCACGATGAACCATTAGCAAACCCCAACGAAGACAACGACGATTTGCAAAATGAAGGAGAAATTGATGACGATGGGCTTTCTCCGGCAATATTGGAGGCCATATATTTAAATACAATTGCCATAGGAATGTGGTAAGCTGGTAAAATTTTCATTTCCTCGCTTTTTATTGTCGCAACTCTTCAAAATATAACTGATTATGAAGCTTTTGCTTTCAGGTGCAAGTGCAAACACTGCCACGTGCAACTGCTCGAGGGTTGTCTGGAATATCGCTGCTGTAGAGAAGTGAGTAACACGACTGCAAAAATGTTGTTTGATGGGTCAATCGAGAAAATCGATTGCATTACCCAGCACGAGGATTTCGTTCACCACTCAGCCAAGTGCATATTGGAAATGGTTGCCCCACTCCTTAGAGATAGAAAAGGCAAACCATACAAGCGTCGCCCTGAAGAATCGGTTAATTCGTAAGTTTGAGTCGTGACTAATTCACCAAAACTTGTGCTGTTTTCATTTAAAATCCCTTTACTTCCTTTTTCAATTTTCTATAGCCTATTACGTTGGAATTTGCGTCAATCCTAAACTCTAAAGAGGAACCAGTAAATAACAAGATCTAATTCATTTTTTCAGATTTCTGAGAGCAGTTGCTTGTCGATGGCTTATTAGATGGATATGCGGATATATGGGGTGGGAGAAAACAAGACCCCTGCCATCCTGCATTTATCATCACATACGAAACAAGTTCCCCCATCATAGACACAAAGGATATTCTGACAGTCAAAACAGATGAGCATGGACAAACATTAATTTTCGTGTATATTTTATTTACATTCCGTTTTTAGGGAAAAACTTTGTTATATCATTAAAATAACAAGCAGCATTTGTAACCAAGACAATGGTTCAGTTTTCTTATTGGAAAAAAGATTTTTACAACATCGACTGTAATTGTTGAACTATTGTTCTTTATAATAAATTATTGAAATATTCTACAAAAGTAATTATTGATTATAGAGCTTTTTCATATATTTCCTAGGTCTAAACAAATGAAATCATCTTTTTTTCAAAGTCACCAACATGGCCACTTTGATGTCAGGTGACAATGCTCCTTATGCCTTTTTCATGCTTCTGCCAAGTTGGATTCAAAACGTAGCTGGGTATTCTTAACAAAAAATGGATGGCGTCAAATTGGAATCTTCCCAACTGAATTTGTTTAAAAAATCTACTTGAAATTGGGTTTTGTTGAAAAAGGAGGAAACAAGAAATCTTAAGTTCTTCAAAGGGTTATGATTTGCCTTCCCAGACTCGTTTCCAATCCAAGATGGCAGAAGTATGATTGGGTTTATTACTAGTGCAAACATGAATAACTAGTAGCAAATCAACTGGATCAACAATAGTCGAATTTATAAGAACATAAATATAAAAATATGAACAGGTCTCTAATTATATATTATTTCAGCATTCTCCTCTTTTGTGACCACGCATTGGTTTGCCACAACTTTTGCATGTTCGCCGTCTGTTCGTATTTTGCCTTTCTTGACTGACAGTGGGGCCTCTGTCAACATCTAGAATCTGTGACTGCAGCTGATCTTGTTTTTCCACTATGTGAAGATGGATATTGTACATTACATTAAAATTACGTTGTAGTTAATTTTTTTATTTCAGTTAAATTTTGATTTTAAATAGTTTATTTTTTATATCAAATGAAAAAGAAAACATATTTTTTTTGTTGTACTTTCTTCACTTTTTTTCTCTCTACTTGTTTCCCACTTCTTCTAATCTAACCCCAGCCCTAACCCCTTTTTCCACCGACACTGCACGCCCACCACCCAAAATAATCTTTCCTTGGCCCATGAGAATATAACACAACAGCAGATGGAGGTTTAACTAGTTAGAAAAAAATTAACTAGTTAAAAGCAAAATTTAACTGAAATAAAAAATTAACTGCAATAATTATATCAATATTATATAACCAGGAAATAACCTAACAATCAATACTTCTGTGAAGATCAGTTTATTTCTTACAATTTTGATATCTTTTTTAATAAAGAAATAAAAATTGTTAAGTACATATGCAATAAAATATATTTATATATTCATTGTAATGTAAGAATTACCATTTGATCCTGTAAAAGCTTTACTCCACTTCCCAAATAACAAAAAACATTTTATGGAAACAATGGATTATATTCAATGATAATATTACCTTCAGGAAAAAGTTCAGTGCAAGCAAGTGTTTGTCTCAGTTTGTATCGCACAACAGCTTCCTTCTTTGATCGTCTTTCTTCAAACTGTGTGTTCATGGCATCAGGCACTTTAGCTGTATATTCTTTAAGCTTCTTCTGCATCTCATCTGTTGCCAAACTGAACAAGGTTTTTCTTAACTCTGTCACATAACCTGACAAAAAACAGTAGCATTTATAAACAACCATTAGATAGGGAAAGGGAGAGTTGCTCATTGCTAATCACAAGGAAAACCAGAGTACCCAGAGAAAAACCCTCGGAGTCAGATTGAGAGCAACAAATCAGTCTGTTTACCATACGATGGTGGTACAGCAACTTTACGAACAACCTCCTCCCCAAGTTTAAATTTGGGCCATGTTACTTTAACATACTCGTCTCCTGCCTTGCTGGTTTGTGTTTTTCGATGAACATTTTCATTGAAATGAACACTTGCCAATATGTGCCTGCAAATAAAGTAAACTGCCTCAATAACTTAAAGTTTTATTTTTTATGATAGAGACAAAAAATCAAATAAACGATAACAAATAAATAAAAGTTAGGTTTTAATGCCTTTATCTAGTCTTAATTCAAACTTTACATGTATATTTAAGTAATAAACCATACTTTTCTATGGTTTTACCAGCATAATAATCCACACTTATTTGACTAATCACAACGTGAGTACTATTTTGGTTATTTTATAAATACACACACACACACACACCCATACATACATACATACATACATATACATATATATAATTTAAAAGGTTATAAGTTTAGTTTTGAAAAGTTGTAGTGCAATGTTTTGAAATAACACTAGTTTTAATGAAATGCGTCACATTAGATAAAGTTGAAACATTTCTATACATTTCTACTTGATAATACAAAATATATCGCTTTGGTTTAATAAAAAATTAAATGTAGTCTTCCTAAAACCTACCTGCACATGGTCCCCAGCCATGAGAAGGATAACATTTTCGGGTGCCAATGATTCAGTGTTGCATGAAAGCCTTCAAGGCAACTAGTTTGCTCATTAGGGGAAAGCTTTCTAATGTCCCCCACCAAAGTCTAGTCGCCTCAGTTTGTCATAGACAGAAGTTCCTACACAGCAAGTGTTAAATATTTATTTAAAATTTATAAATTGAAAGTAACTACTACAGTCCTACCATTAACCTAGTTGGATGTTTGACATCTGCATATCCCAGCAAAATTGCAGATGTATTGCCAAGTTTTTTTTTTTGGCTCTAGAGAAGAATAACTAGTAAGTATAAGTAAATGTACTAACCCATCTTAATCCACTGGCGAGGTTCGATTTCTCCATGGGCACACTCTGGGAAATGGAAGTTGGGATGAAACGAATGTTTATTTGCAACATGCTGCATGAATGATGCCCACTTGGCTTCTATTAGGTCTTCAAACCCTTGCTTTGAGGATGTAACACACCAGTAGAGATGATTACGCACCCCACTCATCCACTCTTTAATGGCTTCGCATCCTTTTTCTTTACTAGCTTTAAGCATATTTTTTGTAATAGTACGAGCCACATGCCATATATCATAAAAATGTTTCGTCCTGGGAGAATGCTCTCTAATCCATTTTGCAACAGATCTGTTTCTGTCTGATATAAACATTGTTATAGTTATTCCTAGCATAGTCAGAAAGGAAAAATATCTCTTTGTTCCCTCAAGTTCTGTCTGAGTGCTGCTGCCTGCTTCATTTGCCTGCACAATTTCAAAATGGACTATTTTCATAAGTGAGCAGCAGAACATGGTATAAGCACCGTATTTGGCTGAATGCCCCATAAAATCAAATCTTCCATCACCACACCAAATCACATCTTTCATGTTCTTCAACTGTTCAACAAGTTTCAGTCTATAATTTTCCCAGTAATGAATAATTGTTGGAAACAAAAAATGTCTCTGGTGATAGAAATAACTTCGAACAGAATTCGCTGATAAGCCCATATGACGAAAAATGAGCAAAACTCTGCTTACAGAAGCTCCAGCCATTAAAATAGCAAAGCTTAGCAACATGTTGCCAGCAGGATGCTTTCCAAAGATGAGAGGTTGTGACCTCCAAACATATGCATCTTCGCCACAGTTGGTGCAACACTGACTCACTGTCACCATGGTTCCTTTTTTTTTCATTTTAACATTAGGGCTTTCTTTCTTGCAGTTGAAACAAAACATTGTAAATAGGCTTAACAACATGGAGTAAAACACAATGAACTTTGGTTCTTCGTGCTGTGGTGTGTCATGGTCAACCCTGTTTCAAAAAGAACATAATTATACATTGAGATCATTATTTCACTATAATAAATTACTACTAAAGTACTTTTATAAACAAACACAAATAATTTCTATTTGTGACTACCACATGAATATTTGAATTTAACATTACAAGACCAGAACAATTGAATTTACATATGTTCTTGTACATATTACACATATCTGTGTTTTTAGTTTACATTTTATTCGCTTCCCGTGAAGGTTGTTGTTTCAACCCAAACAGGAAATTTTAACAGGTTTTTTAAAAGTAATCTAACCAGAGTAACTTTTTTTTTAAACTGTTTTACTATGACTTCACCTGGTTACAAACCAAATTTTATTAAATAAATTTACTGTAGTTAGTTTCACCACTAACTTATAAATACATTATAAAAAGTTTAAGTAATTAAAAAAAATTGCATATTAATACAATTAACTATCTTATTTACAGTTTCCATTTACCTGACTTTGTTTCTAGAAACATCTTCATCTTCTTCATCACTGCAATCATCTGTACTACTGCTTTCTATCATACTCCAGTCTGAATCATAATCATTATCATTGTCAAGATCAGTATCTTCACCTTCACTTAATTCTGTCTGTTGCTTTTTACTGGGTGAATGAACGGTGCTTTGTTTACCCATATCTTTTTCTTCTTCAGCCTTAGTTTTATTTAGCCTCTAGGAAATAGAAGATAATATTTTAAATTAAATAGCAAACAATGCCACAATACAGTTGATCTTAGTTCTTACTAGCTTCTTCTTTTGCAAGTTGATATATAATTTTTTTTTAACCTATATGCAGTTTAGATTTTTACTAAAACTAGATAGAAACACGGCAGATGTTTTCTATTTCTTAAATATTTATATTAGAAAATATAGGTCTAGACTTTTACAGTAATGTCGCATTTTATTGCGACAAGTTTGTTTTGTGTGGTCAAAGATGAACACACTCATCAGACAATTTTCGCAAAATTTGTCCAAAATTTGCATAAAATTAACAAAAATTGCCTGATGACTGTGGTCTAATACACGACTTTTTATTTCTTAAATAATTCTTCAAAGTAGTGTTCAGATTTTTCAAGAAAATCGGTCAAATCGGTTTCTATAAGGTTGAAAACAAAAACATGGAGTAAATTTTTAACCCTGGGTTAGTGCTAATTGGCTTTTGAACAACTGGGCCCTGCAGACAGAGCTGTTTTGTCCTTATTATTTTAATATCGTATCAAAAAAAATTCAGGAATACCGATAGGCGATAGATCTCAACAAATTGATACTAATTTTATAAATAAGCTGAGATTTGGCATAAATGAACAACACTCAACAGTAATGCAGAAACCAATTTTACGAGACGAACTGCAAAGCTAAGAACAAAATATAATGTGAAACAAATTTTAATGTGACAACCATAAGCTAGAAAAGACCTTGTACTTACATTATGAAGCACAGAAAGATCTACTTCCATCTTGTCATCTTTTTCCGCAAAGATTTGGTTTTTCGCTTCTCATTATAATACCTGTTCCTTTGAAATTTGCATCCTAAACAGTTTCTGCCTCCTGAAGTAATGGAATGGTCATGATCACTGTTGTGAGGAGCTGCTGCAGTAACAGAGTGTGAATGCAACGGAGTACTTTGATAAACTGTTGAAGTTGACTGGTCTGTATCAGTTGTCACGGGCAATGGAGTGTTTTGAAGATCAGATGAAACAGATTGGTCAGATAATAGATTTGTTACTGTAGATTGGTCTCGACTGGTTGAGGATGATATAGAAATATCTTCGTGATGGTACGGGTTGTCAAATTGTTGTTGCTCGCTTTCTTCTACTACTTTTATATTTTTCCTTCTGTGGCCATAGTCTGTCGAGCTTCCCAAGGCATCTCTCTTCAGCTAGTGAACATAAAACACAAACTGGATATTTAAAATCATTCTGCAAACATATTATATGGAATCATGGGCGGAATAATTAAAGAAAATAAATAGTAATATAAAAGCAAACTGCTTTCACGAAAAAAAAAACAATTACTTTCTTGAAAACATATTACATATTATCAAAAGACAGAAAAATATTTAATGTTTTCGATCGAAGACTAAAGAATTCGAGACAAAAAACTCACTTGTCTAGCTTCACGATCTGTGAGTAATCCAGGGCTATTGCCATCACTATGTTTCGTAGGGATAGCTCCTTTAACCAGAGTCCTTTTCAACAAGACTCCAAGCAACTCCAGATGTGGAGGTCGTGTGAAAGAACTTGGTTCAAAGTGGTCCGAACATAACGAAGTCCAAGGTTTCACGTGTTTCACAGAAAAGTCAACTCGCCTGAGTTGCACGAACTTCACCCACTGTCTGAGAAGAGATGGA
>JAOBBB020122302.1:0-12940 GCA_025331005.2 Zoanthus gigantus
AAACAACATGGAAGCCCTTTTTAAACAAACTGGAATTCCTTGCTAAACAACCTGGAAGCCCTTGTTAAACAAACTGGAATTCCTTGCTAAACAACCTGGAAGCCCTTGTTAAACAACCTGGAATTCCTCGCTAAACAACATGGAAGCCCTTTTTAAACAAACTGGAATTCCTTGCTAAACAACCTGGAAGCCCTTGTTAAACAAACTGGTATTCCTTCCTTGCTAAACAACCTGGAAGCCCTTGTTAAACAAACTGGAATTCCTTGCTAAACAACCTGGAAGTAGCTTAGCCAGCAAGGAAAGTGGGGTGGTTTGATGTAATTCATCCATTTTTATCTCAAACTGGCAACTAATGAGTAAAAAAAAGGCTTTAAATCCTTAGGCTAGCTGTCAGTTGGGCGACCTTTACAGAATTTTTGCTTGCCATCAGCAACTGGGCAAATGTTAATTAATTCCAACCATGCATCATTTGGAGCCATCACCTGAGACCATGACTTCTGTTTGGGTGATGGGGTAAGGGGGTTTGATTAATTATTATTATAGATAGGACCCTATGCCAGCTCTGATTGGTCAAAAACCCATGTTTTATCAGAGTATAGAACACAAAAAGGTGTCTTTTGTTTTTAGGAATGTAGAATCTATAATAAAAGCAAATGAAAAATCCTAAGCCATGTATTAGAATAGGATAAAACACTCCAGACATTTCAGAACAGTTGAGAAATGTAGAAATCACTCTTAACAGGGGCTGCATGGTGTTTTATCAAAGTCAAACACATGGGTTAGGCTTCTTTATTTGTAAATTGAACACAGATCTACAAATTCTGTATAATGTAATGCAATAATTATAGCTTTACCATTCTGAATTTGTGCCACTTTTTTAGCCACTTCTCTGATGATCTGTAAGAAAATAGAAAGTATAAGCAAACAATTTATCAAGTTGAAGTTTCTAGTGCAATTTAAATACTGCTAATCCCAGTATAAAAGCCAAGAATTTGACCCCAATTTTTGATACACATGTTTGGGGGTTGGCTTACTGTATACAACAAAAACCAACTTTTGAAAAATGGCTCAACGAACACAAACAGTATGGTGTGAAAATGAGCAGTACTGTTTGGCTAACCAGACTTTTTTATCCCGCTTTCTGCATTGCACAAGCTTTAAAATGATATTTCTTAAACTTTTAATGCTGACTCCTCGTTCAAGAACATCTGTCAATAATTTTATCAGGTTTTTCAATAAGTTTTAAAGGGAAGGTAGTAAAAATGCAGAAATAGATGATGTAAGAGCTGATATTTTTTATTTTATTAATTTTGCAAGGTCTGAGGAATTCTGCTAATACAAAGAAGGTGATTCATTTATTTTAAGTACGTGGCGAAAATCACCAGCTGCCACCTATTATAGAAAACCCTTCTAGTCCTGAGTTCAGAATTTGGCTCTACCAAGGTAAGTGCCAATTCAATAGGTCACTTGTCTTCCATAATTAAGATTTACCATAATAGTCCTGTTTACCTGATGCCTCCATTTTTCTGCTTCTTGTAAATCACTGCACTCAGTTGCCAGAAAGGGTCGTCTCTCCTGCAATGAACAGTACCATTAACATGTGAAATTTCTAGAACTTTACAAAAGTTTTAATGTTTGAACAGCACAATGAATAAAGTTTTACAAACAACTATATGTTATTTAGCTTAAATGTGTAGTATAAATCATTTCAAAAAAATTAATCTCGAAAGGAATAGTTATTTTTACTCAATGACAAAAAATTTATAAAAAATGATAGGTTTTGTGTAAACATGCCTTGATTGTTAAGCCAGCCTCCTTCTTTTGAAGATCATACCATCGAGACAGCATAGTCCTAAATAAATATTATTTAACAATATTAAATATCAAAACAAACAATACATTTCACAAAATTTAACAAACAAATTAATGCAAATTACAAGATGTTACAGTACATGATTTCAAGTCTATTCTCAAAACTTTGAAACTTTAGAGCTCCTGCCCTGTTTTCTGAATTAACACAACCCCTGAGCAAAAAATGCCAAAAACATTAGATAAATATGTGGCCCCAGATGGTTGGGAAATTGTCAAATTTTACAAGCTGTTCATAATAACTCCTCACCAATTATCCTGTGGTGTTGGATCTTAGGGTTAACTTTGACTGAAAACTGCCTAATGGTTTCGGGATATTTCATTGTTTAATGCAACAACATCATCTAGCAACATAAATGTTTGTGGCAAATCAGCCTTCATGGCTTCTTTGTGAGCTTCCTCGCCTTGTGCCTTCAGATAAACTGTACTATATATGTCTTGTTTTTTTTTTTTTTTTGTATTTGTTTGTTTAATAACTATAATAATCAACTTTATATTGGGAATAATTTCCGTACTGGGTCTGGGTAAGGGCTAGTTTGCAATAGCATACCTGCCAACATTCCAAAGGTAAAAAGAAGTAGGTTTTTTTAGGAGGGTGGAACCCGAGCGGGGGTGTTTGTTTCACACATCCAAAACTAGGCGACTCAACACGTACGCAAACATGAGTTACCATACAGTAGTCTACTCAACTAGGCGCCGAAAAGTAATAATACCTTGCGTGGTGTCTAGTGTACGAAGACTAGGAACTAACACCAGTTCACCACACTGGTGGCGCTGTTTGTTTACCGCAATATAATACCTGTATAAGAAGTGTGTAGCCTTGGAGTAGCGTAAGGGTGTGAGTCTTACGGCGAAAAAGGTTATTTTGATTGAGAACTTAGCATAAAATGTCGATCTTCAATTAAAAGATATATTTTTTGGAAAATCGGTAGGAACAGCATGGTAAATCAGTAGGCGGTAGAAAAGTGAGAAAATCGGTAGCCTACTGCCTAAATCGGTAGGGTTGGCAGGTATGCAATAGTATGCCCCAGTACGGAAATTTTACCTTATATTGTCTCTAGTAATATTTTAAAAATGTAAAGCAAGGACAAACAATAATTAAACTGCAACTGATATTGTCGCATTAAACAGCGAAGTATTGCGAAACCGTTCTTGCTTACAGCATCATTATATATGCATAAAATGTAAGCACTCAAAATCAATAGTACATAATTTTCTTTCTGTCTTCACAAAATATCAAAATATAAAAGTTCGCTGATAACATAAAATTAGAATGTACACCCTTGCATCCATCTAACGATTTTAGTAATCTTTATTCATGAATATATGCATGCCTTTTATTTCCCTGAAAATTTTTTGCCCGCACTGTTTTTATTAAGCAGTGAGAATTAAAACCTTATCTAGATTTACTGACCAACATCCAGCTCGATTTAATACATTAATTCTTATTCATTACTTACATAGCTTTCTCGGCGTTCCTCGCCTAAAAAATAAAAAAAAAAATCGTGAATAACTCATTAAGCAAAGTTAACTAACTTAAAAAATCAAAATTCTCTGTAACTTACCATTTTTAATATTAATATTATATTTACAGGAACTGATATTGAGAAAACTTTAGATCTCACGCTTCTTCGACGTCCGCCATTCGTTAACAAACCGCTGCTCTTCTCTGCACGGCGGCTCAGCTTGGGCCAGTCTTCCTCCTCCATTTTACCCTGCGCCATCTTGTCTTTCAAGGTTGTTTATGATGTCGTACTTTATCAATCTTGTGCGTCAACAGCTAGCAATTGTTCGGAGTGTTGGAGGATGGAAAGGTGCATTTTTTCGCCTCTTAAGAGAAGGAAATGTTCGGTCGGGGACATTTGTTGGAACTGATCAATATGGTAATAAATATTACGAAAACAACTCCTACTTCATGGCAAGAAACCGTTTTGTCGAGTATCCGTATGTGGATAGACTCACTTTTGATGCTAGTCAAGTACCGTCAGAATGGCACAGATGGCTTCATAACATAACCGATGACCCGCCGACGAAAGTTCCACCTCCGGAGAGAAAGTTTGCACAACCACGATGGGTCAACACAACAGGAACTAAGAAGGAATATGTACCATATAGCACCACGAGACCAAAAATCGAGGCATGGGAACCTCCTAAAAACAATAAATAAACAACTATGAAGCACTACTATACGGATAACTTACTGGAAAAGAACTGACTTTTGAAGGACAAAACGTGTTGTAATATATGCTTGACTGTGTTTTTTGATTATAATATTCTTATAAATGCATCAATGTAGATACCCGCCTACCCAAGGTCAGAGATTATCGGTGTATCACGATGGGGTTTTTTCGGGTAACATTTCCGTACTGGGGCATACTTAATTATGCATAAAGTTTATGCATAAAAATCTCACCTATTTTCTATACAGCTAACCCTAACCCAGCAGGACCCAGTATGCCCCAATACAGAAATTATCCCTTTTTTCGTTTTACTTTAAACGACATCCATAGGGCATAATAACATGGCACAAGATCTCAAAAAAAAGACGTATAATTTAAAAGTTTTTATATGTTTGATGGCATACACCTGTACACTCGAAACTTTTATAATTTCATAATCCAAGACCTTGGTTGACGGGGATATACCTTGACTGGTGAATTATTAGGGTTTGATGATATTGTTAATAAATGTACAGTTAAGAGTTGTTAAAGTTACAGAAGTTTTGATGAATCCATTTGAACCCTTTAAGTTGTTGAAAGTGTTAGAGATTTATTGCTACTAATGTTTTCAGAGCTCATTTAAAAAAAAAATTGACATAAAGAAAGTGTGTCTGTTTAATTATAGGTGAATGTTTGCAACTGTTTAGACATGCCTACAGGGTGCCACAATTGCAAACTAACTCACAAAATGTCTTTCCTCCCAAAAACAAGAGACTGGAACTGTCTGCCTATTGAAGTAGTTGAGGCAACATCTGTTCCTTGTTTTTGCGAGAAATTGGATGCTGTAATTTGAACTTTTATAATTAGTGTATTTTTGTGTTTGAGAGTGACCATTGTTATTTTACTATTTACTTGTGCCAGCTGCGAAAGCACAGCACAAGTTTAGGTTTGCCCCGTGTTTTTTTTTTTTTATTTGTGTCGAGGTCTTCAGCCACTTGATGTAATAATACTTGATATACTGGACAGTGGCTATATTCGGCTATTTGATATAATACTTGAAATACTGAACAGCAGCTGCTAGACAATACATTTTGATTTATGTGTATTAGCATGGCAGAGCTAACCAAGAAGTAAAGAGAAATTCCTGTTACCAATATGGCCTTACAACAGAACTTTATGGCTTTAAGTTATCTACTTAGCATATATGCCCATTTTTTATGCCCAAATATATATAGATTATTTATTGTTTCTCTGTCTCTACTTGGGTGAAAGTAGCTAGAGAATATATAATTATGCAAAATGCTTAGATGACTCCTGCTTTTGGTAGAAGCCTTTGCTTTTTTACCTTGTCTCCGCTCTCCCGCTTTTGTACTTAAATCTTCCGCTTTTACATCCACTAACTGGTTGGTTTCATAAGGTTCCAGTTCAGCACACATGGTGGTCAAAAGAATCTCATTAGAATCTAGTTTGAATCTCATTATTTGCCCTCCATTTGCCCTTGTGTTATATCCTTGGGGGACTTGATGAAACCCAAGAATACTGAATACTTATTCAAAGAATAAAACAGACTTCCTCCTTGTCTTTTTGTATCCCAAATAGAATTTTAACTTACACTAGACAGGATCGAATGCATTTATAACAGCTAGCTAAAGCAGCCCTTACAATGCCTCATTCAAATGCTGCCTAGGAAAGACTCTTCACCATGATAAAGAAAAACATGAAACCTTTCCGGCCCAACCTCGATCCCTCCAAGACGCTTGGCAGCAAAATTACCTTTAAGATAGAGTTAGAACAGCAAGACCCATCTCGCAAGTTTGTGTTCCCACCATAACTTCTTAAAGCAGCAAAATCAGCCACCGAGGAAGTATAACATGGTGACGATCAGTACCAGAAACCAGTTTTGCCTTTGATCTTAAAAAGTTGTATCAATAATGTACTAATTAAGCTAGATTTGGATTGTGTTTGTTCTAGAGATATCCTTCATACGCATGGGTATTTAACCGCCCACCAGCTGCCCACCGGTTAGCTCAGTGGCAGTGTCGGGCAGCTGTTGCGCGAAACGATCGGGTGTTCGAATCCTGGCCGTGACCCTAAATTACTCTAAGCTTTAAAAGCAAAATATAATCTAAAATTAAATTATCTTTTTCTTCGATTTCGTTTTAACATGTAATTGCAACTGTTAAAAACGACAGCAATGAATTTTTATTTTTTCATACGTTCCTTAGCAAAACAAAATGAAACACAAGTCAAGTCAAGTCAAGTCAAAAACGTATTTATTCATGCTGCACGATGAACATATGTAATAAATAACTACAAAATATACAATAAAAGCATGATGCTGCCTATAAATAACTATAAAGCTAATCGAGCTAGGCAGCAAACTACGAGGCGCTTTTACGAATATGATTAACACTTTACGTGTTACGAAGCGTTTTGAATACTAACCGGAAAGCACAGTTCGCTCAACATTTGTTGATAGCTGACTCAAAGGGTTTCACTGCGCTATAACCTGCACAAAACGAAAATTCTACACAAACTCCAATTTTTGCACTAATCAGTTGCTTGCCATGGCATTGTGAATCACTTCTGATTTGCAGTTTTAATCATATTCTATTTTATGCAAATCTCAGGGTTTTGTTATTCTTGTCTTTGTTCACTTTTTGGAGGAAATGCAACTTCCAAACGAAAGTGAAATTAGTTCTTATTTTTTTATTAAACTAATAACTAAAGTGAAGAACAGTGTAGTTCTACAAACACTATCACTGTCAGTAAAATATATTTCATTAAAAAACCGAAGCTCAACTGAATATAAACACATAAATATAGAGAAGTATCCGCAAGGAACACAACGATTGCTTATGCGCATTGCCAGAATTGTTTGGTATGCGCAATAACAAAAATTTTTGGTATGCGCAGGCGCAGGTCAATTTGGTATGCGCAAGCGCAGGTCAATTTGGTATGCGCAGGCGCAGGTCAATTTGGTATGCGCAGGCGCAGGTCAATTCGGTATGCGCAGGCGCAGGTTAATTTGGTATGCGCAGGCGCAGGTCAATTTGGTTTGCGCAGGCGCAGGTTAATTTGGTATGCGCAAGCGCAGGTCATTTTGGTATGCGCAGGCGCAGGTTAATTTGGTATGCGCAAGCGCAGGTCATTTCGGTATGCGCAGGCGCAGGTTAATTTGGTATGCGCAAGCGCAGGTCATTTTGGTATGCGCAGGCGCAGGCTAATTTGGTATGCGCAGGCGCAGGTCATTTTGGTATGCGCAGGCGCAGGTCATTTTGGTATGCGCAGGCGCAAGTAAGATTTTTGTGCACACGCGCAGCTCATTTTTTTTCTACGCACAGAGCATTTTTATAGTACCCTATTTAAAATCAAGTTTCATTTGAAACCCATTTTAAACTTTTTTTCTGAAAACTTATTATTTTTTTAAAATTATTTTGATCTATTTTTTTAATAATCTAAAACATGATATGCTACACTCCCGCTTGATAATTTTAAAATGTGTTTCATGTCCGTTAACATAAATCAATTTTGGGCAACAGATAACGAGAAGTTAAAACTCTTTAAACTGTACAATTTCATACCACTCTTAACACTTCAAAAATCCTCTGATGTTAATAAACGATTAAAATAAAATTTAGCCACTTTGCATTTTTTAAATATCTTTTCAATTTTTTGATAGAAAATATATTGTTGAAAGAATGTTTGTATATTGTTACTTTATAGTTGCTTTCATATAAAAAAAGAAAATTGTTTCGATTTCCATACTTTTTTTTTCGATTTTGTCACATACATTAACAAGTAGAATTTGAAATCATAAAAACGTCCTTTTTCCCTCAGTCTTGATCCATTTCCAATTGCTTTCTTCAGAGTTAATTTCTCTTTAATCATCCTTTCACCACAGCATGCCAAATTTACAGCTTCTTTGATACTAAAAAAAATTTCAACATATTAGTTTAATAAAACCAAGATACAATCACAAGACATGCTTCCTAAAACGATCTTAATTTCAGTCAACAAAACAAATAAAATGATCCTTTGAACAAGCAGTAATACTTTAAATAAATAACATTGAAATTATGTTTTTTGATAACAAGAGATTAGTTAAAAGTTTCACGTTTTCGTTTCTAAAATATTCTTTGATTATTCATATAAACCAATATCAAAACTTTTGAAACAAAAAACTTATAACTAAGGTTAACACATTTATTATTGTACTGTATACTTGTTCATTTGTTCGTTTAACGCTTTTAAATTTTAAACGATTGTTTGGTTAGCTTCAACCAAATACGACAATACTTTGGAATGATAGAAACTAATTGACCTTGGTGGCACAGTTTCTAATATTTATAAGAAAAGAAAAGACACATTTGCTTTTTACTGCATTGAAAACGATAACGGAATTAAAATTGACAAACATCGCTACAATTTAGTTTAAGTTCGAAATAGACTAAACTTTAAACTTCTGATATCATCAATGTGCATGACTTTTGGAACTAAAATCATCCAACCAGATTTGTGAAATAAACATTTCGTTGTTACCTGCTTGAACTAACATTAAAATGAATCGGTCCTCAGTGGGAAGATTTGTCATCAAGTCTTCAAGACTGCCACTCTTCAATACGTCCAACAATTTCCTGTTTCGATTTACTCTCTCCAAAGCATTTCACTGCAACTTCAAGAGATGAAATGATTTACGCAAAAATTTCATATGCATATCATGCAAGTGTTAGCTGTGACGTTTTACCAAGTTATTGGTTAGTCATTTGTCCCTACACCTTTTAGAGATGGAAATTCCAACGGTCCGATTACACAAACATTTTTATTGTCTGATTAAAAGGCAATTCAAAGAAAAGCTAATTAATTTTTCATTAATTGTTGTCGTGAAAAATTCTAATGCAATGTTTGTGCTTTTCTGCATGAATTTTACCAGGCCTCGTATGTAAATTTCTTCAAATTAAATTGATTGGGGAGAATGTGCTGCCTTTGCTCTAAATATCTGCAAACTGGGTTAGATATTTGCAACTTAATTCTCGGATATGAGGACGTTAAACCATAGGTCCCGTCTTTTACATGGACTACACTAACTTGAACCAGAGGGACGTTATTAATAATAAAGCACCACGGGGCCTGGGAAGTTACCCAACCCAGTAGGACTTACAACACTATCAAGCCAAGGGTCATAATGTTAGAAAACTCGAAAGGGTTAATACGTCACCCTCGCAAAACAAATTTCAAACAGCGATTTCTACAGTGCTCGCGCTATCAGCCGTCATTCTCGTATCCTGTCATAGATTGTTATAAAAGACCCCACTACACTGTCAAACTGAAACAATTGTAAGAACCGATATTTTAAATCTACCAAAATATAAACTTAAATAAAAGGCGAATCATAAAAATTTCTCTCGCTTTTCAAATTTTTTGAGTTGGCATCTATGAAAATGCCGTAGTTAAATAAGATTGAGCTCGATAGAAATTTTACCTATCACTGTTTAGTTGTCATTGCGAATTCAAGAAAGTTAAAAGACCATCCTGCGTACACTAACAGTATTAATAACCATAACTGGTTATGCATACTTCAGCACTACTTCGCTGACCAAAAGGATCGTGGCCTCTTGGAACAAGATAGCACAATATAAAAAACTCCAAACGATTGGGCTGCCTGTGTAAATGAAAAATGTTTTACAAGTTTTTCCGATAAACGTTACCTTGAAGTGAACATTAAAATATGTCTACGACTGACTTAGAGAAAGGTTCATTTCAAAATAGAGATGGATTAAAAATTCACACGAAGTGCTGGTCACTTTCAGAACAAAATTCAAGGTTAGCGAAATGGTTACAAGTTTTTAACTGTTTATGGTAGATTCCAACAACTGTAAAAATATGATTAAACTAAAGCTGACAGCTATTTTTTTAAAAGAATGGACATATATTTTATTTAAATATATAGGATAATATTCTAACATTATAACATTGGCATTGTGATGAAGATATGCTGTATATTTGCGTTGTGTTTTTCGGTTTGTAACAAGAAAAATAAAATCGTCTATAGCAGCTGTCAGTTACAGTATGATCAATCCGAATATTAACTACACAGATTTAATACGCGTATCTTTGATTTGTAGTATTAACTTGAATTTAAAGATTTAATACTCCATAACAATTTTGTGTTTCGTTTGGTTTAATCAGAGGGAACTGAAATATATATATGTTTGCACAAGGTATTAATCTGAATAAATTTTTTCGTGCACGCATGCAAGCTTCTAACTTCAGACAACCACAGGTAGCCCAGGCTCCTGTCACAAATCAAAATATTGTTATTTACGTAAGATTATATTGGGAGTTTTGAACATTTGATTTTTTGCTTTAAATCTCCATAAAATTTAATAAAATACTCAAAGCATCCTGTTGATATTCATGATCTAATTTCTCGTCTGAATTTTGTCCAATTTCATTTACCCATTAATTAAGTGAAAGTGAGAGAAAATGAGTTAAATGAATATTTTTCTTTTAAAGTAAAATTCAAATAAGAATCCTGATTAAGGCTGCTTTTGGTAAACAATTTATATAAAAACCAACAATAAAAAACTACTACTACGTTTCGTCGTTTCTGCCAGTTTGCCTGACAAATATGTCGTCGCGATGATGATGAAACGTAGTAGTAGTTTTTTATCGTTGGTTTTATATTAAATTCAAATAAGAGTTTAAAAATTAAAAATAGGATACTATTTAAGGATACTATTCAAGAGTTTTGGCTTAGAGAAGGAGGATGCCTTGAATCAAGCGAGATGGAGAGTGGGAGTTGGAGAGATTGCTGTTAGAGTTGGGTAAATCTGGCCACCCTTGTTTATGGGAATAAATCCGGATTAAAATTGGATGATTGTGATGATACTATTTGTGGTTAACTTGGAAGACAGTATTTCTTGTTGTGGCCCACTGGAGTATTAGATCTAGATGGTAATTTTTGCAAGCTCACACAACAACTTTTAACCATAGTTAAAATTCTGACATTGTAATTAATCCCAGTTATCAACTCAGATTTTAACGTATCTCGTTAGGTGAGCTTAGCAGTCGACAAGCTTGGTTTAACCTTGCAATTGCTTCTCTTAGCAAATCAGAATCTGTAAGCTGACAACCATGTAGATTTAGAAGTTGTCTGAGCCAGTCTTGCTGTTTGCATGTACAATGCTTTGAGACCTCAACCAGAAGTTAGTTACACCTGTGTACTTATGATTAAGTGTTTAAATCAAGGTTTAAAAATTGGTTTTGTGGGTCCGTCCAATGGTATTTAGCCTTTAAGAATCTTTAACCTTTTAGTATTATTTAAAGCATGATCTTACTTAGATTGGTTCATAATTATTATATCATGACTAAATACCTTAATTTAGTATATATCACATAGGTGAACAGTACTTTTTGCACACGCTGATTGGCTAGCTCGGAAGTGCAGAAGAAAAACAAAATGGCTTCCCATTTTGCTTTGGTTTCAAAATGTCACAAATAAAGTTTCTCTTTGGTCTGCTAGTTATTCAGCTTGTGTGGTATATACTAAAACAATTATTCACCTCAGCATCAGTGAAAGTGCTGGATATTTACCACTATTCACTTCCAATTCGGTGAATAATTGTTAATTATAATTAACTCTCTTAGACTACAGTTAGTAGCTTTAATTTGATTTTTTATGACTACAGGGCAGTTTTATTTATCCTTCATGGTTTTGCTGAACACAGTGGTTGCTATCAGGACTTTGCACAAACTTTATTGCAGCATAACATTGTTGTCTGTGCTCATGATCACCGTAAGTAACTAGTACTTGAGAACTTTTAAAAGACAAACATTTTTAATTAAAACACATGTACAGCTGAATTGGCACTACATGTACATAAAATTATTAAAGAAATCAACTGAAGGTACACACTGTTTCATCCTTATGTGTTGGCCTTGTGGTTGTGTATATACTTACTAAATAAATAAAAGTATGTCATTTCATCATGAATTTTAAAACAAGTCTTGGGACTTAGAGTTCATGCATATTTTCAAGTATCTGCAGCACCAGAATCTACAGTTTACTGTTAGAATTAGTAGCTAAAGTTTTGCTTTAGATATTAAATAGCTGTTGGTGTGGGATCTTGCAAATTGTTTAAATGCATGATACTGTGAGAACGTATATGACTGTGCAGACAGTTTCTCATAACTATAATTTTATATGTACAATGTATTCTAATAAATACTTTTTTAAACATGTCAGCTCATAACAGCCTTTTGCTATATTTGGTTAACTACTGTAGTTCCTCAAGGCCATCAAAGCTTATAATCTTTTGGAGGAAGAGTTGGTTAGATTTCACTAATGGTTTCAATGATTATAAAGTGCTCCCAGTTTGGTCAAAAATTATTTAGCCTTGAATTTTGTAAGTTCAGCTTAATTTAGTTTATAACTAAATCTGGGTAATCCAGTACACAATGATCTCAGTTCTCAGGCGCATATGCAGCTTTTTCTGCAGAAGGGAGGGGGGAGGGGGTGCACTTTAAGCTTGAGCAGACCTTAGGTTATCAGTCTTAAAAATATGATATCTATTAAAAATAATTCTGATATCTGATATGTGTAACAGCAATATGTAATCTGGCATTTTGAGCTTTTCTTTATAAGTTTTATTGCTTTCTTAATGCACATGATGACTTCGAAATTGATTCAAAACACCTGATTTGATTTCGCTGATTTATTTACTAGTTATTTTTTAAAAACAACAATATGGATAAGAAAGCATGAAAAATTCGAAAAATATCTACTATTATAATTTCTACATAGTCCCGACCTGAACGGCTGTCCTCCACTTTTTCTTTGGCAAGGGCAAAGATCTCCCACATCCTTGTATACTGGGTTGCTTGTGTTTTATGAAAGAAAAATGAATTTT
>JAOBBB020122379.1:0-12938 GCA_025331005.2 Zoanthus gigantus
GGTTCGTTAAAGTAGTATATAACAACTTTAGAGCGCACATTTTCTGCCCTCCGAAAACTAAAGAGATACTTACGAAGCACGATGAGACAGAATCGCCTGATCAGCTGCATGCTAATGCACTGCTATAAATCAATTACGGACACACTCAACCTTACTGACATTGCAAAGAGGTTTTCCTCTGCAAATGACCTGCGCAAAGGGCAATTTGGAAAATTTGACTAGGGTTGCGAGCGGAAGATCAGTTTACAAGTGAAACATATTTTTCACTACTATGGAACTAAAGAAAAGTAATATTTATTATAGCGTAGCCAATTAGAAGGAAAGACATGCAATAATTTATAGTTAACTATTTGTGTGACGGCATAAACATTTTACTATAACTAAAAATACGACAAATCAGACTAGAAACGTCAGTTATTAACGAGAACTGACAGTTGCCTTGAATCTGCCTTGATTTTAGTTAAACAAGTTAATGTCTGTCTTTTTAGGTAACTTTTGAAACCGTTGTTGGCTGGAATTTTCAAATTGATGCCGCTCTTGATGTCGCTATTGATGACGTATTGATTGCAACCGGCTTATCTGTTTACTTAACTTGTAAATGAGAATGTACATGGATAAAGCAACAGCTACTGCACACCAAGAGGTTACTGCCTTTTACTTGGAATTTGTATCACAATTAAGTTGGCCAAGCTTTAAGAATACTTTAAAACACAATCACGTAGTCAAAATAAGGTAACCAATGAAAAGTACTGTAAGTTAGAACAATTAATCAATTAATAAACGACTGCTAAGACAAAGTATTGAAATATATAGTTTTAATATTAGTTGTATCTCTTTTAGATAGTTATAAGATCAATTCAGCCTGTGTAAACATGATTTTCCTGTGATTAAGAAGTTTTAAAATAATTATGCTTATAACGTATGTATTCAAAACCATTTGCGGTATTTTGTTATTAATTGAAACCGATAATCAACAATAATCAAGAGATGAGTAAGAATAAAATGGCACATTCTCGATATGAAAAATACGGGTTTTTCTCCTATTCTTACAACTTTGTAATACACATGTTTGGCTGGGGACTTTCTTTTTCCTATATGTCTTTTTCCTATTTGTTTTTATAATTGAAAAGTAGTTTTGCACTTGTCAGGGGAAGAAGAGAAGGAGAAGCAGAAGGATGGTGGGGGATGGGGACGGGGGAGAATAGGAAGTTTTCTTTTCGATAGAAAACCTTTTTTTCTTAATAAGGCTATGTCACGGCAAGTTTGTTGTTTTGGGTTATTATACTTAGTGGTTTTACTATCCACATAATGTTCGCGGAAATCCTGATAAACTGTGAGGTGAATATCTAATGGATTATTTTAAAAAAGCGCGACCCATAATACGTTTTATGATATTTTTAGCATCAAAACTTGAAAAGGTTATTCTACATTTTTCAAATTTTAATCTATTTCCATCCGTAGCAACAAATGACAGAAAACAAAATAAATGTCATAATATAGTCTTAAATAACAAATCTGGAACATTATTTTTGGAATTAAGTTGAGGGTAAAACATATTTTTGATTTAAGACAATGCTAAAATAGCATGACCTAGCCCCTTTAAAGCTTGGTTTAAGTTTTGAGCGATTTTCACGTACAGAGAAAAAGACAGTAACTTGGGTGTCCAAATATAACAGATTATGTGACTGGTTACTGATAAACTGATTTTTATCCCACTTAGTCAATAGCTGGCATTTGGTTACTTTGTGTTAATTGCTTTTCCTAAACGCACAGCCATCATAAATTTTGAAGTGACTTGCTCACAGTACCAGACCTACACTCAGACTGCTACTGTATCCGAGACACATCACATTATAAAGATGGCTGCATGTTAGAAACTTGCACAGTGAGGAATAATCAAATGGGAGCTAGCTGTGGATATACAAGGAAAAGCAATAACATTAATTAACATTGTTGTAGGATCTCTCCTCTTTGTCCTAGTCCTCCTCAAATTTTCTTTTCCTTAGTTCTCTCTTTTCCGCCTTGACCACCTCCTTCCTTGTTCCCTCCTCCCCCTCCCTTTAAATGAAGCCATTTCTCAGTTCCCTCCCATCCCCTTCTACTCCTTCTCTTCCTCCTTCTCCTACATCTCCTCTTCCTCCTCCTTCTCCTCCTCCTCCTACTCCTGTTCCTCGTTCTCCTACTCCTCCACCACCTCCTCTTTCTCTTCATCTTCCTCCATCTCATCCTCCTCTTTCTCCTCCTCCTTCACCTCCTCCTACTCCTCTTTCTCCTTCCCCTCCTCCTCCATCTCATCCTCCTCTTCCTCCTCCTCCTCTTCCTCCTTCTCCTCCTCCTCTTTCTCTTCCTCTTTCTCCCTCTCCTTCTCCTCCACTTCCTCTTCCTTTATCTCTTACCCTTCCTCTTTTTCCTTTTCCTCCACCTCTCCTTCATTATCTCCTCCACCTCTTCTTCCTTCCCCACTTCCTCTTCCCCCTTCTTCCTTTAACAAAAGAACAAAGAACCACCGTAGGATGTTGAAAATGAGGTTTAAATAATAGACTTTGGGGCATCATGTGTCAAACAGCACCAAACAGAAAAGCTGAAAACACTAAATTTCTATAGTATATTTTAAGGCCTCAACCCGCTGTAAGACAACCCACTACAACGGTAGCAGGTTGAGTCTCAACCCGTTGTAGCGGGTTGAGGCCTTAGTATATACTATAGAAATTTAGTGTTTTCAACCCGCTGTAGAAGGTTGAGTCTCAACCCGTTGTAGCGGGCTGGCTTATAGCGGGTTGATCAACCCATTGTAGCGGGTTGAGGCCTTAGTATATACTATAGAAATTTAGTGTTTTCAACCCGCTGTAGAAGGTTGAGACTCAACCCGTTGTAGCGGGTTGGCTTATAGCGGGTTGATCAACCCGCTGTTGCGGGGTAGAATTTTTGCCATTTTCAAACTCCTACCCCCTACACTCTCCACCTCCAGAAATGTAACTATTATGCTTAAATCGGAACCCACAAAAAAACTTTCCTCAAATCTTTTATTCTGAACGGAATTGTTATATATTTTAAAAATTTCAATCTCATATATTTTTCAGTATATGTAATTGCAGGCTTTGGGTAAACACGTTCAAAAATGGAATTTTATATTTCGAAATGAATTAAGACGCTTTTAAAAACAGCGTACATTGGGTTGCCTGCTTTCAAAACAGCAGGAACCAAAGAATAATTTTAAGTTAGAAGTTGTGGTTTAAAAGCGAAAGTCTTGTATGGAAATTTGTCCTCCGAAAGCACTGGAGCGAGCGAGAGCATTTGGAATTTACATTGCGTCACGCAAAATGATTTCCTGTCAATCAATAGTCAGAATTTAGACTTTTACTATGATTACTGAATTATAGTTATTATTATTATTATTGTTATTATTATTATTACTTTTAATATTTGTTATTATTATTATTATTTTATCATGATTACTATTAGTTGTGATTATTATTGATATTAATATTATTATAATTTCGTACATTGCATAATTATTTAATAGATGTTTCCCCGTCCTCATCCTCGGGTAGCATGTTCATAAATATTAGGAATTTTTCAGCCTTACGTTCAAATAAGGAATTTTCGAATTTCCAGTCACAAAGAGTCTATTGTTTGGTTGAATGATTTTTTCGCGAACCGTCTATTAATCAGGTTATGTATTGAATGTATTCCTCTATTAATATTCGAGGGTGCGGCATATAACAAGTGTATAATAAATACCGTTATATTCAGATAACAGTTGAATTGTTTAAAAAGCATTCTTTCGCGAACACTCTCGATAAACAGGTTGTACATGAATGTATGTCGTCATTCGAGGGATGTGGTTGTGATTGGAGCCTGAGGAACTTTCAAATCATAAAGAGTGTGTGTGTGGTGGGCCAAAGTTATATTCAGAATACAGAGCTCTGAATTACTCTGTTAAATGTTTTTTTTTCACAAACAGCCTCTTAATTAGGTTGAATAAAAAATCTATGCCGCCATTTAAGAGATGCGGCTGTGAATTGAGGGACGTTCCAATCTCAAAAAGTGTGTATGGGGTACAATTATAACCAGATGACAGCTGAATTTTTCAGTTGCATGTTCCTTTCGCAAACAGCCTATTAATTAGGCTGTGTACGAAGGTATGCCACCATTCGAGGAATGCGGTCTATCTCTGAACAACTTAGCTATATCAAGTTTTGAGCTGGCGTAACTTACGCAGTTTCCTCAAATTTATGTAACGTTATGACTTCCGCTATTAACCAGTCCCTCGACGTTTGGAAATAACTTCCGCTAAAACGAGTTGTAACCAGTCCCTCATTCAGTGTTTGCGATCTGAGTCGGATCGCCGGAATTTTACACAAGCCCTAACGTTGTTTGGAAATGACTTCCGCTATTAATGTAGAACGTTTGCAAATAACTTCCGCTAAAACGAGTTGTAACCAGTACCTCAGTAAGTGTTTCAATCCCTCAGTCAGTGTTTGCGATCTGAGTCGGATCGGCCAACGTGTTGGCGATCCTACTCAGATTGCCAGTATTGGACATGAGTGGTGACTTGAGGAACTGTCGAATCATAAAAAGTGTTTACGGGATACCGTTATATTCAGCTAGGTAACAATTGAATTGTTTAAAGCATCCTATGTATAGCTCGTAGAGCAAATATATACAATGGAATTCTAAAGCACTGAAGCGTTAAAAAAATTGAGGTTAAGCTTTATGTCTAAGATGTTCTAGATATAGATTTCATTTCCTATTTCAAGGTCCAAAGTTTGTATCTGCTCAAAAATTTTTATTAAACAACAAAAAGAAATAAAGTAATAATCAAAATAAAAGCAACAATACTGCAAGAAACTGAAAAACCGTATAGCAAATATAATCTTATGTTTAAAAGGATTTACGCAAGTCGTGGGTTAATGAGTTAAAAGAACAATTGTTATCTTTTTGTTCACGTCTGCATGCTGTACGTTTCTGAACCTAAGCCGATTGAACACCCACTGATCACGTGTTATAATTCCAAGTTTTGATTCGCCGCCGATTACGAACCTTTTGACGATCTTGAGCCGATTTGGTTCCGAACATTCTTTTGTTTACACGTGACATTCTGATCCACCACAATAGCTCTTGAGCTAAAGCTCCACAAGCTGTAAACGATTCTTTTGCAAATAGCACCTTATTTAGATTGTTTATGAATGTATGCCGCCGGCTGGGTACGAATGTATACCATCACTGAGGGATGAGTTCTACCATTGAACAACCTAGCTATATCAAGTTTTGAGCTGGCGTGACATACGCAGTTTCCGGAAATGTAACGTTAATAGTTGCAGCGATACTACATCCTATATTGCTGGACTGATATCGAATCAAAGCGAAACATGAAAGTAATCCATTAAAAATCAACTTGATTTTGTAATGGTCTTTTTCAAAGTAGAAAGTATGAATAACTTTATAAAAGTAATCAGTAAGAGTTTTATACGTCATCCTATAATGACAGCTATTGTCGGCGAGGTAGTGTTCGAACGTTTCGTCATTACGAAAAAATTTCTTTTTGAGATTTATCTAATTGTCTATGCGTAAGTTTCCTTTTACTTTGTGAACGGCAAGTCAAAGTGTTGCATGCATACAATTTTAAGCAACAATTAAATGCTGCAAACTTCTGAGACATAAAACAGCGGCAGGCGAGCGCTCTTTGGCGCACAGAGGGACCAACTTTGGAAAATCTAGACAAGGCCATCAAAAATAGTCTTACATTAAAAATCTTCATGACGTCAATGAAAAATCGTCTTCATTCACAACTTAACTAAGCGGATTTACAAGATCTATACTTAATCACGTACACGTATATAGGCCATAGCAAGGCTTTATAATTACAACTAATCAGTATTTAGTGTATATATAGTTAGTTTTCCGGGTTTTTTTTCTCAATATTCATCATTGTAAAAAGTGTCTGAAAAACACGCTGCGGCTGGGAGAGATTATTAAAAAGTATTGTTATTGTTATTACTATGTGTATTATTATGCGCACTCCAAATATTGCAGTAAGATCAAATACCAACGCTCCAAAAGTGTTATCTTTTATTGTATTTGCAGCGATGATTATAAGATTCTAAATTCTGACCGCCCACGTTTCGATAGTTAAAGTCACGTTAATTTAAAAGTTATTTAACGGATATGTAATCATCCATAGTTGTATCACATGTAGATAGGAGGGAGTGATGTTGTTTACTTAAATATTCTCTCAAGTAACTCGTTTTGGCAATAATATTGAAAAGATTCTACTCTTTCTTATACCTCACAACATTTTTCATAAAATTTGTAGAAATTTTGTGAAGATTTTTAATTGTATTGTATCGTTTTCTGCGCTTTGAAACTAGAAAAAAATTAGCCAAAAACGTGCCTTGTCTTTCATTTGTTTGGGCTTTTCCGACATTACCGACAACCGGTCATTAAAAAAGGCGAAGGGCGAGATAATGCCGACGACTCTGTGATGAATTCCTACTTCATTGACCAGATTATATCTGCACGTAGTTAAGTCTATAAATAAATACTTTATTTAACGTTCGGCGAAGGAAGTGGTTGCCCAGGGAGGAAAACCGGAGTACCCGGAGAAAAACCCTCGGAGTCAGATTGAGATAGACAATTCTCAGCCCACGTGCGGACTTGATCCTGGGTCGTAGAATTGGGAGACGCGACTGATGACCACTACGCCAACGTGACTTTCCAGTTCACGTACTGCACCGAGTCATGTACGTGAGAAAATACGGCTGAATTAATTACTTAATTTAGACAATATTGCAAATGATATTGATTTTGCAAAATGTTCAGTTTTCTAGTTCTTGACTGATAAATTTTGATTAGTTTTATTTCATTAAATACTTGCCTCTTTTGACGTATATCTTTGTAAGAAGAAGATTGTATATATCGAGTGTCTGTTTAACAATTACTCCATGAGCGCACGTTGCATATGAATGGTAATTGTTTTATCAAATTTAATGCGCTTTCTAAAACCCTTGAAGCTTGAGAATTACACCCAGATTTTCATTCAGTTCCATTTCAGTTTTACAAAACGAGCGGAAGTCGACACGGCTTACAAAAAAGAGAAAATCAAATGAAATGCGCGACTTTTGCAACCACAGTTGAATGAAAATTTGAACGCTATTAAAGCAAGCGGCTCTGCCGAACAAAGTTTACGAACACCTCAGTTTCAAAGAAAATCTGTCAAATGAAAAAGATGCAACAACCTTGGACAAAAATTTTAAAAAAGTGTTAAAAGTTCAAGTTGTTTAGTAGCAAGAAATGAAACCGCAGTTGAATGAAAATTTGAATATAAGCAAGCGGCTTTGCAGAACAAAGTTTACAACCATCTCAATCTTAAAGAAAATCTGTTAAATGAGTAAATACAGCAACTGACTTTGGATAAATCTTAGCTTTTTTTAAAAATGGTGTTACAAGTTTAAGTTAGAAACGAGAAGGGTAAAATTGTATACTTGAAAATGGCAGCGGAAACTTTGATCTCCATGATATGTGCCGACAATTTACAACTTTTTAAAAAAACATTTCTTAGAAACCTTAAAGTACACGCATGCCGAAACTAGTTGCTTTCTTTCTTTTGCTGCTACGGAATTCTTCAAAAGTCTTTATATTTCTTCGTTAGAAAACTCGGAAAATCTACCTTTGTAACGCCAGTTTCTCAAATAAATTTCAGCTCCCTTTTAACTTCAAGCTCATTCGTACATTTACCATATTTGGAGATTATCTACCATGATGGCTAAGTAACTTTTTAGTTGTTATAAAAATGTTTAGTGAAAATTTTATATGGGGTTTATGACCACGGGTGTAGTTATTGTCATAGTTTCACTATTACTTTAGTTTATATGAAAGAGACTTTTAAGAACTGTACAGATTTGCATGCGAGTAAGAATTTTTTAAGAATTCTGTAATTATGACAAGACTATAGTCAAAGTTAGCTGAAAAAATTGTTATACCAACTTTGCTGTTGAATAGGAAAACTTTATTGCTGCATGGATCTTGGTTAACATACATAGACCCTGTTTACAATATAGAGAGACACTCGAGTCATTTCGGAGTTTCCCGGGTGTAACTCAGTTGCAATGAACCAGCGAAATACCTCGGAGTTCTCCACTTATCATGGTATTTGGCATATATATAGGCTTGATGAAACTAACCCAAGGACTTCATTTTGAACAAAATATAACTTTTTAGAAAAACCAGTTACACTTTTTACCCGCATTTATTTAACACGGTTGACGCTTCCCGCCCTTTTTACATGGCCATTGCCAACACAGCAACAGAAAGCGGGAATTTGCAGACGTACGCCACATACATTTGTTAAACTGCAGTCGTTTTACTTTTCAGTGTGGAATCATTTTATCAAAACGACAAAAGGTTGAAAAAACGAAAAGAAAATTAGAGTTAATTTTAGAATTTTTCATAGAAAAAAAAATATATATAGGCTTAAAAAACTGAACGTGTGTTTCTTAAGCTGATAACAATCTACGAACTGAAGTCTGTCAACACTGAGCTCGGACTGTGCATAGACAGCGACCTTCGGGTGACCTAAAGTAGCAAAGTCTATTTTTTCTAGCATGTGAAGAAATAGCTAAATAATTGAACCAATCACGAAGGTTATTAATAAAATCAAATACTATAAACTTCAAGATATAAATTAATGGGTCTTTTAGCAATTTTCCCAAAATAGACGCATTTCTGACATTCTCATTTATTATGTTCATTCTCGTAATTTTCTGTATGAAGGATAACTTCTTTGCTAGATGCCGCAATCGTTTGCTGAACATCTAGCTCAAGTTCAAACATGTTTGATTTTCAACTCGGGTTGCATAAACTGAAATTTACGCGCACATGGCGAGCTAAGTGCTGAACAAACGGCCACGAATAACTTTTTACTCAGGGAATAGCTTGCGTGTGCTGCAGGTTTTTATCAACACAGCCTTTTCACGTGGTTTTTAATGGTCATTTCAGTGCCTTGAGTTGTTTGTTGTCTTTGACCCGAGCCGGCGAAAACTTATAGCTGTTAACTATAGTTCTAAAAAAACCCATAAATGCCTTTCAGATCCGTGGATGCTAATGACACAGAGTTAATACAGTTTTTAGAAGAGCAGGAGAATCGTAACGCGAAGAGAAAAACGGCATTTGTTCAAACAGTAAATCCAGATTTGTGCGGTTCGACTGCATCCATTCATGAGCTTTCGCCGACACCTCTTAACGATCTTCAAAGTTCATTTATGGCGTCCGAAAGAAGGATGGATCAAACTACTAGCCAACAAGTCTCAGTACTTTTCTTTCAAGTATCAAGCGATATCCCAGTAACCAGAAAGTTATAGCTTCATTATTTTTAAAAATATTCATTTCAAAGCCGCAAATTAAGGTTACGCTCGATGCAAAACAAAAAGATCTAAAAGTAAAAGGCAAGGCCTTGGGTTTCGGAAACAACGGTCTGCAGTCTGCAGTGTCCGCATTTTGGAGTGACTGCTTTGTGAGCCATCCTATCTGTGATTTCAGTCAATTACCATTTTCAGTTAAAATGCAACGTCCAGGTTCTATTATTGTTCTATTTTCCTTTCTCGCAAATTGGATCTGAGCGATTTTGCTTCTATTGATTCAAAGGATGGATAGCCTGTCATTTAAAAAAAAACTGCCAAGATCCTCCTCGGATCAGCGGTCAATATGCTTACTTCGTTTTTTTTTACTGTATCATCCCCGTCTTCATTTTAAAAGCTACTGGCCTGAGAAACGAAGGTCCATATGTTGAAGAAAGTCGATTAAACTTTGGAAACTATCTCCCTGACTATTTACTTACCTCGACCTTGATCGAGTTTGCCGGATAAAGCTTCAGGTAGCATTAAAACGCTAGCTGGAAAATAATTTACGATTCTAATTCGATTCCATACCCGGACATTACTCTCAATAACGGTAGGGTAGACCTTAGAGAGAAAATCCGCCATGATTGATCGCTGAATATTTTGAAAGTGCTGGCCCCAGTCCTAAAAGCCGTGCTAACAGCCGGACGGAGAGTGACATTTTCGCCCCCTCACAATATCTTATCACTGCACTTCGTGTAAGGATGAGATAAATATATTTCTGCCAATCATTTATTCTTTAAACACGTTTACCATTTCAATTAAACCTTTTGGCAAAAACAGTTATGAAACTTAACAAAGGAGTCAGAGAGAAGTAGAGTCGTGCTAATAATCACGAAATTTTGAGTTGCTTGTTTCACTTCAAACTCATTCAAGTTTTCAGCAAGTACAATTATTAAACACTTTCATCACGCGGCACGTGAACTCGAATCACGTGAATACTTTGGTTCGAAATGCAATATCCTCTTATTCAAACATTAACAATTCGACAAATCGAACACACTAAAATTTAAAATTAAAGTAGTTTTGGAAAGGTCAGACGTGGGAGATTTTACAATTTGCGACGAGCAGAGCCTTGCAAATGTCAAAGTAGTTTGGAGCTGTGTGACTTCAAAGTTAACGTGACTTGCTAAATATCTTTATGAATGCCCTTACAATCTGTCTTGTTTTGCAGTAAATATTGTAGCTGTGTTTCATAAGGAAGCGATTGTCTGCATATCTTTGCCTACAAACCAGCTACTTGTTGAACTGACGCTTAATCAACTTCAAGAGTACTGCGAGTCTGTCGTTATACACCCCTTCATCTGACACAAAATCATTCTATCAGTTATTGAAACAATATCAATATCGTCGGTGTGGTTAGCTTTAAAACAGTGGATCTCACGGGAGCTACTTGTAGAATGGAGAATGAATATCCGTTTTTAAGACGTTTGGTGACATAATGATAAAACCGCATAAGGAGTTTTTATAGTACCACTACAAATTGTAGAATTTTTCTCTAGTGAATCGCACACACGAAAATCCAAATACAAACTTGTTTCACCCAATTCATAAAAAGGGCAACAATAGTGGTGTTTGTTGCAGAATTAATAACAGTTAATTATTAGTTAATGGTTAGCTATTGTGGTTGTCAAAGTAAACAAATTTTTTTGATTCTTCGGTTAAACGCACATTTTAAAATAGAAAGTGACACCATGGTAACACATTAAACAAACAACAAATGATAACAAAGCAAAATTATAATAGTAAAACACACACAATAAAGCAAACATCAATAAGTCAGTCAATAACTTTATTTTTGGGAGAAAAAGTACTGGAATACTGGTTTATTTTTTCACTAAATATTTTCATTTCCGCTTTAGATTGTTCTTAGTTATCAGTTGTTACTTTTCAGAACAGCCGCAATTTAACCCTTCCAGTCCCAGTTGTATTGTTAAATTCTCCCAACTTGAGGCAATACTTTTCATTGAACAAGTTTGGGAGAATTTTTCTTTTAGTCTTCAGTGTATTGCTTTGTTTGATCAATTCTCATTTTCTCATTACCAAAAGTCTTATTTTGTATGTGTTATGTAAGGAGAAGTTGGGTGTTGATAATTGACTGGGACTGAAAGGGTTAATATATTTTCAGAAACAGCCCTGACAATTTCCCAGTTCTTGATAAATTAAAAAGTACAAAATCTAATCAATTTGGATTAGTTTGCACTACACAAAAGGAGAGAAGCCACCTTATACAGAAATTTCACAAACTATCTCCCTTGGACTGAATTGATTCGCGAGGCAGTGATCCTTTCTTTCTTGAAAACGGCAAAAATGTTGTTAGTTAGCTTGAGTGGATTGCAAAGTTTATCTCGGCTTATCTCGGGTGTTTTCATTTGATTTACTATCCCCTCTCTCGCCATAGACGTGAACTTTTCCTACTCCATCACCTACTACAAATATCTCCCCAGTAGAATTGAAGCAGCAACAAAATATGCCTTCCTTATTGCCGGTTTCCCTGCAAGGAAACAAAAAATATTTTACTTAATTTGGATAAAAAATAAATATATATTTCTTTAAGATGAACCACTAAGAATTTCAGCAAGGTTTGTGTATATAACAACTGCGCAAGCTTAAAAAGCCTTATAAGGCGAGCGTAACATCAGGAATTATGAAACACAAATATGGCTTCCTGTATATACCTGCCGATTTTGCAGCCAGGGACGAGCACTTTCACTATTACTCACATTAAGGTTATTCTTTAGAATTTGCTTCATACACTAGAATACAGCTATAGGTGGAAGCAATGAGAAGGAATTTAGAATAGGTGGAAGAAATATTACAAACATTAGATATGCAATGACTCAGTTATACTGACAGCATCAGATGGAGTTCTCCAAAGGCTACTGGACGTTAAAAAAGTGATTGAGAAGTGATTGGTAGATGATCCCTGATGAGTGAAGGTAAAAAGTGGAATCACTCAGATTGCCTGGGAAGATTGAAGTGCATTATTGAAAGACTGAACGTCGTATATGAAAACCAGGTTGTGCGTACTGAATCGCCACATCTTTCCTGTACTAATGAGTAGTATTGAAACATGACCAATTTCAGCTGACCTGAGTAAAAGACGAAGGCTGTGAAATGGAATTTTAAAGAGAATGATCATGATTTCAGGGACTGACAAAATTAGTAAAGAAGAGGTGTTGATAAATGCTGAAGGAAGAAAACTGTTGAAGGACAGCAGCATTAAACAGATGAGACTTATGGTGTATGTTTAAAGGGGAAAGGGGTCTAAACAACTTGTCATTATTGAAAAGATTGATGGACAAGTAGTAGGGAAGAAGATGAGTAACTTAAATGCTAGCCTGGCTGAGTGAAGTCAGGACGGAGGTGTTAAGAGAGGTGGAGCTGCTATCTATCCATCCATCCATCCGTCCGTCTGTCCGTCCGTCCGTCCGTCCGTCCGTCCGTCCGTCCGTCCGTCCGTCCTTCCATCCATCCATCCATCCATCCATCCATCCATCCATCCATCCATCCATCCATCCATCCATCCATCCATCCATCCAT
>JAOBBB020122472.1:0-12936 GCA_025331005.2 Zoanthus gigantus
ACTCTTCTCAGTCTCAACAAAGCTTGGTTCGAAAGCCTTTTGGAGTTTTGATTAAAAGCCTTTTCAGCAAAGCTAAAGACAACAAGTACAACTAAATTCGACCACTGACGTCAAATCGCATGCCGCCTCCATCCCATGATCACGTGCTCTTTTGCAAGTCGAAGACGACAATAGATATAGATAGATAGATACATTGTCTGATAGCAAACCGAAACCTAGACTCGGCCTAGCACAGGTAGCCCGAGTAATTAATGGTCAGAAGGTGCCTTCTATAACAAAGAATGTACTATAAAGTTCTGTAGTTAACTAATACTGAGATCTCACTATCTTTCTTTCTCTTCATAAAAAGGTAATTTGATAAACCAAACTTGTAGTATTAGAAACTTACTGGAATACCATTAAGTTGGGGTTTTTCCAGAAGATTGTGCAGCTCATTTCTAGAGGCTTCTAGTTTCTCCTGATCTGCAGCATCCACCATGTACCTGAGGTAATAAAGAAGAACATATTGCATTGTTATATAGCTAGTGCATTTTTGACTCAAATGCACGCACTCATTGGCTAAATCAAGGTCATGTGACAGTGAATGAATTCAAATCATATGTTCCCAGCTGGTTAACATCTCAAAAATTGTTGACCAACCGGTGAACACTGCTGTCACACTTGAGAGCAAAAAAAAATTAATAATTGTGGTTTATTTTGTTTATACTATAAAACAAGATATTTAAAGACTGCTCCCTCAGTAAACATCTGTTTTGTCTCGGGAAACATTGAGATTCTCGGAAACAAAACAGATGTTTCCCTAGTGACCAGTAATTAAGTGTATATTGTTGTAACCATAGCTCTTTTGTATTTACTGTCTTTTGTACTGTTGTCGTTTTACTCTTAACATAAAAACATATTATAATTACATATTATTATATAAACATACTGTAATTTTTCTCTTTTTTATCATTTTATCCCTGATGCCAATCTTAAAATTTAAGCCATAAAATTTCTATTAGTAGAAATGGCCACTTAGGTTGGTTTTAATGGTATATCATTGTCTTGGAAGATGTATGTACTGGAACAAGAACGCAGACAATACCAAACATCTTCCAAACAATATTCCCTCCTCTAATGAGAAGAGTTTTGATTTTAATTTGTTATTTTAAATGTTAAAAGCTGTGGTCTGACAGCTGAAAGATCTTTGTTTTTAATTTTCTTTAAAACCAGTCAATGCTCTCACCAGGTTTCCAAAACAGAAGGGCCCCTAATTTACTTAATAATAAAAATAACTTGCATAGCAACAGAATGCCAAATATTACCATCATGCTCTTAAAGTAACTTAGAAAGCAAAACCTTTAAAGAGGTCTTGTCTTGTCTTGTCAGCTTGCTTTGGTTGCTTGTTGTATGAAGGTACAATTCATTGTGCATCTCTATGCAGACTGCATTATTGAATGTCTCTAATATGCCACTGATCATCATAAAATACAATTGATTTTCTATTGGTGATAATGATCAACCATTGCACGAGATTGAAAGCTAGCTAAATCCTTTATGAGTCTAGTGGCCCATGGAACCAGCAGATGAGAGTCTTTGACTCCCCCTGGATGGGACACTAATCCATTGCAGGTTAGCTCCCAGCAGATGCTGGTAATCATTTTCCTACCTTGGAAGGATGGAAACCTGAGTTAGCTTAGGAGGAAAAGGTCACACAAAGATTCAATTTGGCAAAGCCAGAATCGAACTGGGGACCTTGTAGTCAGAAGGCAGAGATTTTATCAACTGTACCAACCACACCTACCCATTACATAGATAGTAAAGGGTCCTATCTATGTTAGAAATACTAAATAATAAAATGATACTTAATAGTTTTGTGGTGTGGAAAGGCTTGACAGCTAACAAACTTACACGATACAATTCACTCCTCTACAGTATCTTTCCCACATACTTCTGAATCGAGGCTGACCTCCAATATCCCAAACCTAGTGAAACAAACACAATATTTTTCTCTTTAGAACATAAGCTAAGTAAAATCAGTTGGCTAAAGACTTAACTGCACTATTTTCATTTCAATGTTTTATTAAATGGTAAATGTAAGCAATCAGACAACCTTGGTCAAGAAACTCTCAACAGCTTTATTAAATGCAATTAAAAACGTTAGTTTCCTGCTCCGGAAGCATAATAAAAGTTAATTTTTTTTTTTCAAACTCAGAGCTAAAAGTTAAAACTTATGAAATATTTCGTCCGTTTGTTTGACCGGACTTCATCAGTCAATGCTTTATTAAATGATTATTATTACCTGACAAATGCCAGAACCAAATAGCTAATAATGTGTCATCTCAAATTCAACCTAATTGCCAGTTTTTCAAACAAAAAACAACAATTTTCTTATTAAAAAATGTTAGCCAAGGGAACAAAACTTATGCTGCCATCTATCTATATAGTAAGTAAATTCAAACATGAATATCTCAAGACCAAAAATATGGTGATACTGAAAAAATTTCAACACATGCATCCTTCAATTTTTCAAAAGGTCTTTTCAAACAACAAAACTGCTTTTATTAGGATTTTTCAGTTCATATGCACTTTACGTTTAGACGATTAGAAAAAGTTAAAATTACAAAAGTTATTTTAAACAAGTTACAATGGAATAGAGGAAATTGTATTATTTAACTGTTTCAAGTTACATCTAAGTACTTTAAGCAAGATGCCGAGAATAAAGTAAACCGATATCACTGCTACTCAATATAATGTTCAGAAAAGCTGTCTTATTTTGTACGCTGAACTTTATTTGGACCAAAGTTTTCGTTGGTTGGTTTTTGGAGATTAGATATTCTTTTTACAAAGGGGGAGGGGCACGAGGTTGACAGTGCTAAGTGCATGAGCGTTTGAAAAATTCAAGATGGCATGAATTTGGTTTCCCCGCCATAACTTCTGTTTATATTTTTAAAAAAATATCATAGAAAATGGCAGTAATAGTTTCGACTGAGCAATCTAGAAGGAAGATAAATATTATAAACCGAATTCCACCGTGTTTAGGTTTTTGTATAATGTAAGTTTTCAACGAACTGATAAGAACAAAGTCATGATGTTTACGAGGCATGAAGTCATGAGGCAACCAAAACAGCAAACGTATTTTTCTATCAATTTGCAAATGTTAATAAATGAAAACAATGCTCCATTTAAAAGTTAAATAATTTTGTTTTTAGTTACAATGATTGATTTGTCAAAAAAAAGTTGTTGAAACCCCAACTTGAACTATGTTGTGAAAATAAAAAAAACGGCAAAGTCCAAAATCAGCCGGCAATTGCCTGCTATTTTGAACCCTGTGTTATAAGCTTTTTGATTGCTAATTAGAACAACAGTACTTATTGTAGACATAATCTAAATTTGGTTGAACTACAGTACACCCTCATTAGTGCATTCAAGCAAAGCGAGAATGCATACTAATCATGGATTGTCTATTTCAAGCCTATATAATAATATAAAGAAAAATATAGAAAAAGCTCGATGCCATCGTATTTCAGGGTCTTTTGGAAGGAAGACCCTCTTTCATGTTATTGCAAGCCTGTTTAAAGTCGCAGAGGCCTGGGTACTGTCGGGCTAAAGGGTGACATCCCGCAAGAGACCTGTAGCTCGATGCCATCACATTTCAAAGTCTTTTGGAAAGAAGCCTCACTTTCATATTATTTTAGGCTAAAGGACAATATTGTAAGACAAACTGTAGTAACTTGAAAAACTCCAACCAGTTAGAATGCAAACTCAGCTCTTTTTTTTATTCAGCTACTTTATTCAGTCAACTCTTAACAAAATAGAAATGCCTCAAATGCACTTGCCTAATCTTTGATTACTATAGATAATTATCAAACTAAAGAAATTATCATTTTGAGACTAATTCATACTAAAGTCCTTAATTGTTAGTTTTTGACTAGGGTAGGGTGAAATACAGCATGAATATGTGTGGCTCTGCATACTTGATATCTGATGATTACACTGGCGTAAAGCTTTAAAAGTAGTAAGTTGAACAAGATAAAAAAAAACAGGGACTGCAGTGCTCAATATCATCATCACCATCAATCCAATTTCAATCCAGGTTTATCCTCGTAAATGGGGGTGACCAGATTTATCCCACTTTAACAGCACTCTCTCCAAATCCCACTCTCCATCTCGCTTGATTCAAGGCATCTTTTTTCTCTAAACCAACACTCTTGCTCTCCTTCTCCACTTGCATCTTCCACATCTTCTTTGGTCGTCCTCGCTTCCCCTTGCCCTTCACTTCAAATTCCAACACTTTTCTCAAAACATGCCCATCATCCCTCCTCAACACGTACCCCTTCCATCTCACTTCATTCACCTTTGCCATCTGAACCACTGTTTCCTTTAATCCCAACATCTCCATTAGCTCCTCTGTCCTCTTTTTCTCCCATATAACATCGACAATCTTACACAACTCCGATAAACCATTTCCTTCATCTTAAGCAAGAACCTTTTTGAGTTTAGCAACTCTCCACATTCCTTGAACTTCACCCACCCAATTTTTTGCTCTTGCTGTTACAGCTGCCTCGCAACCACCACTTGCAGTCATTCTATCCCCCAACTAGCAGAAATCTTTCACCGTTTCTACCTCTTCACACAACTCCTCTACCAGTTCCACTAATCCATCAACTTGACAGTGCTCAATGTATGTGATTAGTTAAATATTCAAGACAAGAAGCTAAGAACCTAGAGTAGGAGTGACACCATTTTCTTATTTGTCCTAGTTAGTAAAGAGTGAATGATACAAACCTTGATTGTCACATTACCCTTGGAGACTTTTCTCATGTTAAATCCAACGGTAGGGATCATATCTTCACTGAATTGACCCGACTGCAGTGAGTTCAAAATTAATGTTAATAATATTCAGGGTTTCATAAGGGGCCGGGCACCAGGCAAATTGACCGGCTGTGAAGACGGCTTTGCCTGGCTGCTTTTGTTATCTCTGCAACAATAAATTTGTAATATTTTCAAGGCTTTGCATAAACTTGCCTGAGTGCCAAATCCAAATGCCTTCCTGCTTCAAACCTTAATGAAACCCCTGAATATTATATTCAGTAGGGGGAGAGTAGATTAATATCTTCAATTTCCTTGTTTAGGGCTCAGCAGCATCAAAGCTACAGAACCATCAAGGAAATTAAGAAAAGAAAAAATATATGAGCCATGAATATTAACAATTATGTAACAAATCTTCAATTCAAATACTTTCACCATTTTGTAGATATGGTTTCAAAATTCTGGTTTGAAAGAGGAAAAAACTATATTTTAATTGTGGAATTTGAGAATCTATCTTCTGCAACTGATGTTGATGTTTATATGCTCATGTGAAGGGCATCAGGTTAGTCTCTGACTTTGTTCATGTGATCAAAAGAGAAGTCGAAAAAACTTCAATTTTCACTTTCAGAACACTTTGCTATCTCGTTTCTCATTTAAGTACTGTATTCCCTCTGCAGACCACATCTAATTCTCAATGGGACATGGGTCCAGTACCAAAGTTTTTAAATTAAATTAAACGGAAACGCTTTATTCGCAAATTAAAAAACATGCAACCAGATGGACTGTCTATTTAAATGATCCAAACTTTTTCAGTTAATCCCAGTTATTAGCATTTACAATAGATTCGAACAAAAGAATACCCAAACAATAAGTAGTTTGCTTAAAGTTGCTTTTTTTTTCTCAAGATAAATATGAAAACAGTCATTCTTTTTTGCGTGCGGTGGAAAGGGCAAGCCGTGACATTTGTGATCATCGCATTAGCAATAATTATAAATAACGCATTTCATAAAATACTTTTAACAAAATGATTAATTCTGGAGGAATATACTCTTAAACATTACACTCAAAGATCAAAAGAAGAGATCCAGCCGGTGGATGAAATTCAATTTAAACCTTAGCTTCTTTCGAGTATTCAAACAAAACTACAGCTAAAACTATTAAAAGAAGTTAAAATGAAAACGACAAACAGTAGCAAATTGGAACAGTCAACAGTAGCTACCAAATCTGTGACGATGTTATCAAAAAATGATTTTAAATTTGCAAAATTGCTCAACTCGTTTTCCATCAGCAATCTTGATGTAAAACTTACCGCAATAACGTTCACAAAAGTTGTTTTTCCTGAATACTGAAGCCCAACCAGGGTCAACTCCATCTCTTCTTTCCAAAACAGGCTTTTGATCCATTCTAAAATGCGACTAAAAAAGGCTAACATTTCTCCGTTTTATATCAGTTAAACTCTCCTAAACCGTAGTTCAACTCGAGCTATCCATGCCAAAGCATCACATGATTAGCAGAGCCTCGCTTTCAATTCATTCGCACTTTGGTTTTCTCAACAAGATGTCCATGATTCCTTGCGGTCGGAAATTAAAATGGCGGCGTTCAATTGGTGTTGACTTTGAAGACTTTGAAAACAACTGAAAAACTTAAACCTTTTTGGACAGACCTGCTTTGAAGATGCCTTTGCCAGCTGCCTTGCAAGCGCGCTTAAAGAAAAGAGGGATTCTTCAGAAAGCTAAAGAAGTTAAAGGTAATAATCAATTCATTCTCGTTGTGTGAGTGACAAACTAGTGTTAGTACTCGGGCATTAGTACTCACTTCTGCAATAAAAATGAAAGTAAATATTATTTTTTGAGCGATCGATCTGTCTTCCTACCTACCTAATTACCTACTTACCTATCTATCTATCTATCTTTTTACTATCAGGGGCCTCATCATCATCATCGTTTAAGGTCCCTAGTATTTCACTCCTTAGGTCGGACGTGACGAGTAGCGTCCACTGATGTCTATCCTCTGACATATCTGCCATGTCTATCAAGACGCTGTTTTACTACTTTTTCAGCAGCATTCTAGTTGTGTTTGATCAGATATCTGTATCTTCCGTGATATTCAACTTCTTCATGTCTTCTTCCACTGCCTTACACCAGGTCTTCTTTGGCCAGCCTACTATAATTTTTTGCAGTAATGAAAACTGGGGTAACAGCTATATTAACATCATCATCTTTGTTTAATGTCCCTAGTTTCCCACTCCTGGGGTTGGACGTGATATGAGTTACCTCAAGTGATGTCTATCCTCTGCCATATCTTCTGTGATATTCAATTTCCTCAATATGTCTTCTTCCTCCACCCTAATGCAGGTCTTCTTAGGTCTACCTACTGGTCTTCTACCTTCCACCTCCAGCACTATCACTCTACTAAGTATGCTATTCTCATCCCTACGTTTTATATGAACAAACCATCTCAACCTCGTTTTTTTCTTAATCTATGTTCGTATTTGATTCAATCAGCAAGAAAATTGGAAATTATAATTATTGCTATTCTTTATTCACAAATAAATTATGCTGTGTCTCGGTGTCCCACAGTTGTACCAAGATATAATTCCTACCCCTACCCTAACCACAACTCCTAACCCTAACAGTTATTATTTTTCAAGAATTTTTGGATTGTCGAGAAATTTATCGACTGTCAGACACAGAGTTTTATTAAACTCCTATAATTATGACTGTCGGACACCAAGACACTTTGAATAAATTAATGTCTAGTATTAATTATAACTATGTTATGTATATGTAAAATTTATATATTTCTATTTCTGTTAAGTAGTTTGAATTTATAATCTGTCTATCTGTATCTTCTATCTAATCTTTGTAACATCAACAGGATTGTCAAAACAAGCTTGCCACTGGCTACTCTAAATGCTTGTTGCTCAATTTTCCATGTGACAGCATGTGTCTTATGTAGTATTCAAACTGTAGAGTTTAATAGACATTAAAACGAACATGAAAGGAAGTTATAAATATCTTAGTTTAAAATGGATGAAATTCGAGTGTGGCATCTCTGTTCCCCCTCTTTTATGCATGTTGTATTTTCTGTAAACAAAATATTGTTAATCTTATTTGTTCAGTTCAATTCTTATTTTTTCATAGCTTCCAGTCTAGAGAAACAGGAAAGCAATGAGGAAAAGGAGAAATTCAAGTGTCCAAATGCTTCAAACCCATACCACACCTGTGTTGATTATTGTAAGAAAAGATGGATTACAAACACTGAGAAGGAAACACCTGTTGAAAAAGTGAGTTATGTTGACATACTAACTAAAAAGTTTTTGTTTATTTGTTCAGTTCAATGTAGTTATGATGAAGGCCCTTAAACACTTTTCCAGATTTATAACAACTTAGACAATAAAGCTGTTAGGGGTGGAGAACCTTGAACATAAATGAAGGAAAACGAGGTTGAGATGGTTGGCCATGTAAAACATTGGGATGAGAATAGTATACTTAGGAGAGTGATAGTGCTGGAGGTGGAAGGTAGAAGACCAGTAGGTAGGCCTAAGAAGATCTGGATTAGGGTGGAGGAAGAAGACATATTGAGGAAATTGAATATCACAGAAGATATGGCAGAGGATAGACATCACTAGAGGTAACTCATATCACGTCCAACCCCAGGAGTGGGAAACTAGGGACGTTAAACAAAGATGATGATGTTAATATAGCTGTTACCCGAGTTTTCATTACTGCAAAAAATTACAGATTTCAAGCAAAAAGATACTTTGGGATGCAAAAATTGAAATGTTGTGCATTGCTGGGACACCAAATATCATAAAGAGATACATACTGTGACCTTGCAGTTGTAAGATAAACTTACCTAAATTGACTGAGACTTTGTTTATGCAGTGCTAGTAAACTCTTTTTTTAATGGTGCATTTTTCATTTTGTGATTAATTTGTTAATTTGGTTACAAATTGTTAATAAACAAACACCTTGAACTAAAGTTAAGATAACTTGTTATTGATTTTAAAATTATAAATTATTTTTAATAATACCAGGCCATTGTAGTAGAGAAAAAGGGGACAGAGTACCTAATGGAGATGTTGGGATTGAAGGAAACAGTGAGTCAGATGGCAAAGGCGAATGAAGTGAGATGGTAGGGCATGTGTTGAGGAGGGATAATGGGCATGTTTTGAGAAAAGCATTGGAGTTTGAAGTGAAGGGCAAGAGGAAACGAGGACGACCAAAGAAGATATGGAGGACACAAGTGGAGAAAAAGAGCAAAAGTGTTGGTTTGGAGAAGGAGGATACCTTGAATCAAGCGAGATGGAGAGTGGGAGTTGGAGAGATTGCTGTTAGAGTGGGATAAATCTGGTCATCCCCATTTACAGGGATAAAACAGGATCAAAATTGGATGGTGATTGGATGTTGTAGACAGGATGATAGTGTATGATGAGTGACTATTCAGTTTAAGTCAATTCAATTATATTTATTTAAAGATGGTAATCCATAACAACTGCAACTGCTAAACTAGCGGCCCTCCTAGGTTGAAACTATAAATATGGATAACTTACAAAATTAATATGAATACTATGCTAATGTTACAGATAAATCTATACTATGTTGGCTAAATTGATTACAGTTGTAATATTAATTTGGCAATGTTCCATTAAGAAACTAGTTAAAAATGGTAAAACATCTTAGATCTTTGATAGAAAGATTTGACAGAAATACTGTTCAGCCAAGGCTTTTTTTAAAGTGGCAAGACTTTGGCTTGTTTTCAAAAATGCAGATATAGAGTTCCAAAGCCTCGTAGCCCTGACGTTACTTCTACTTATTAACAAATGTTTCTTCTCAAAAATAATTATTTCATACTCATTTCATATTTTCAGTATTACAGTGCGGACACTTGAACCATGAACACTATAATGGCTTTATTTTTCACTTTTTTCATAACTAGTCAATCACAGCCACGACTGACGTAACGACCAGGATATTTTTTCCTGCCTTTTTACCGTGTTATTTCCAAAGTGGCGTGGTGATTTTACACAATGGTTCACGATGGTCATTTGTGGAAAATGTAAAAAATAACTGCAAAATAAGTGAAAATAAGACCATAGCGTTCATGTTATGATCGTATTAAGTTTATCATTGTGTGTGAACCAAGCTGTTATAGTCGAATGGTTAGATTCAGAACTTGTTTGTGTTTCACACTCAAAAAGATTTTGACAGCCTCGAAACATGAAGGCTATGGCTTTAATTTCAACTTATTTGAACATTATTTTCACTTATTTTGTAGTTATTTTTTACATTTTTCCAGAATTAACTGCACCACTTTGAAAATAACGTGGAAAAAAGACAGAAAAAAATGTCTTGGTCAGTACGTCAGTCGCGACATTGATTGGCTAGTTATGAAAGAAGTGAAAAATAAAGCCATAGTGTTCACGGTTCGAGTGTCTGCACTGTAAAATTAATATATTTATTAAATGTTTCCCATTATTTTAGGATTACAATAGCATACCACCACCCCAAGGCTGGTATAGAGTTCCAGATCCCTCTAGGTAAGTTTGAAAGTGTGATCATTTTTACCACTTTATCATCACTATCACAAACACCATAATTATCAACCATCATCATCACCATTGTCACTCTTATCAAATGCTACAGTACCATTCAGAAGTATTTTAACATGGTTACAGGTCAATCCTGCAGGTTGATCCCGTTGACCCGTAGTCCAATATCCCATCCTTTAAGCAGTGCAAAAAATTTGTGTGACAATCCATTTGGGATTCTAAAGTACTGCACGGGATTAGTAAGAATTATTTATTGAATAAATATTGTCCTGTTGTCACAGGATTTATTTCGTGATAAGTTTTTTGTGTTTTTTTTTGCGATTTTAAAATATTTTTTTCTTTGTCAATTAACCAAACCAGATACTAAAAATTTCAACCATTTAAAATCACAGCAAATAAGCTTTGATTGATGATCAAAATAAAAACATCATTGCTTTGTGTACTGTATATCACTACAAACACCATAATCTTCAACTGTCATCACTTTTATCATAATTGTTACTCTTATCATTATAATGACTAAGGACAGTAACACCATTATCGTCTATAATCATCATCTCAGGGTTTTCAATAAAGTTTGAAGTAGGTGCTGAAACACAGCTGGAGTAGATGAAGAAGGAGCTGGTATTTATTTTAATCACTTTCAAGATCAGAGTAGCTTTAATTAGCAATTAATGTCTAGGCAGAAAATACTGTCAGTATTGTCATTGTCATCATCATTCTTATCATCATCATCTACAACAATCATGATCACCATTTGTATCATAAAATTTTATTTAATACAAACTTTGCCATATAATATATAATAATCATCATTGATACAGGGAGTTGTCATCCATACAGTTCCTTCATCATAATTAAATTATTACAAAAAAAAATTAAAATGGTTTTTTTTGCAGCCTGTTCCATGTACAATTTATTAATATTTTTTGCCATAATTTTTTACAAATAACTATATGTTAGATATAATTTTATACAAATTCCTCTTATTAACCGAGTGTGAGGTCCGTACCATAATTTACGAACCCAACATTTTTTCCATTCTTATGGCCCAAGTACAATTACAAAGTGCGTGGGCCATAGGCAGGGCCTCTGGTATTGTGCAATGGTGCAATTCTGCATAATTGATCAATAAATCACATCCAATTGCATAATTCGCAAATTTCTGCATAATCCCACATAATTCTTACATATAACATAATATGAGTCAATAAAAATGGTACAACCTTGTGACAATTGTCTTTGTAGTGTTTCGTAATACAATTTCACAGTAATTCACTGCCCAAAACATCGCAAAAATGGACAAGAAACGATCATCATTCAATATGTCGTCTTGACGACATGTAATCTTCCTCCCAGCCCCTCCATCACAAACATCTGCTGTCCTGAGCTGAACATTCCATTTGCAAAACTGTCTAATCAAAGTTTAGCTTCTGTTTTTCGGTGGCTAGGATCTGGCCCTTTCATTTTTTGGTTGTATAAAACTGAATTGCCATAGTTTTTCACTTTTAAGCTGTACTCACTATTAAGCTCCCCCCCATTTTGACAGAGATAGCAAAGTGGCTTCATCATGGTTTTGTTTCGGAAAATACTCAGTTTTAAGCTGCATCCCGTTTTAGTAACATAACTTACTTAATAACAATAACATGTTTATTTCTATTAATTAAATATTTACATATATTATCACTGCCGCAGTTAGCTAAGGCTATTCTAGACAGGCAGTGAAGAACAAAAAAGAACAAAGCTATGAACACACGGAGAACATGCTTTAATTATTTCTTTTATAAAATTATTATTTTCCGTCTTAACAAAGAAAAAGACGATATACGAAGCGTGTATCTATACTTTAATTTCTTTCATCAAGCTGTAAATTCTCACAACTTGGAGACAGCCAACCCGATATTGCTCACGTAATTTTCGTGCTTCATGCATTGTGCTATGAAAACAAACTTTTATAACAATCAAAACACGCCTACTATCCAAATTATTCTACAAATACAAGAGGCTACCCAGTAGCCTTACCCGGGCCGGTTCTTGCAAGTTTGAGAAAGAAACTTGTTGCTATAGAAATACAAATTACTGTGATTTTGATGTGTCGCCAAGGAAAGGAAAGAAGTCGAATCAGTAACCGAATCGGAAACCGAATTCGAGATAACTTTTATTTTTTGATAGACCAAGATGTCTCAAAACTTCAAATTATCCTAATATCTTTAAGTTCTAAAGCTGAGAAAAAACGTAAAAAAGCAAGAAAAGAAAAGAGAAGATGATTTACAGCGGGGAAAAAAACAGAGAACTGTGATACTCGAACTTACGACATAATTAGATGAAACTTTGAAAAGAGTAGCAGTCATGAAAGTAATCTGTAATTGCATTAGCTATGAGCTACGCTATTTGGGAAGTTTCAGAGCATTTGTATGTAAAATATTCAGTTTCATCGGATACAACTGAATTTATGATTTTAAAAAAATTACAAACGGAAAAATCAAATCCCACATGCATAACCATGCATCACTCTTTGAAGAAACCGTGCAAATTTGTGACACCACAAAAAAAAAAAAAAAAAAAAAAACTAAAAAAAAAAAACGAAGCCC
>JAOBBB020122562.1:0-12934 GCA_025331005.2 Zoanthus gigantus
ACTACAGAAGCTAAACTAGGCTAGTTGGCATTAGCATAATAAATTGATTACGGTATCTACAAGCGGGAAACGAAGAAGAAACATCAAAGAAAAGAAAAAAAAAAAAAAAAAAAAAAAAAACGAAATTTAATCCTTTTCTGAGCCTAGTGGATCACTGGAGCCGGTGTATATCTCTAGTTTCGATCTCTAGTGTTAAGGTTAGAGGTTCTTTGACTTGCCCTGGATGATACACTAATCCATCGCAGATTCATCTCCCAGCAGATGCTGGAACTCCAACCTCGGAAGGGTGAAAGAATTAGTTAGCTTTAGGAAAGATAAGAAAAAATACGCTCAAAAGAGTAAGGCAGATGGGAAGTCTAACGTGGTTTCATTTATTTTACAAACGCTTGCAGACCCTCATGTCAAAGTAGCGCTAATTCATGCTGGAAAAAGACTAAGGAAAAAGAAAACCTCAACAAGGAAGTGCGATTTAAACCCAGTGTTCAACGAAGCGGTTTCGTTTGATATTTCATTGGAAATGATGAACAATGTCGACTTACTTTTGTCGGTAATGCATGAAAATGACCCTGTAGGGTGCGTTCTTATTGGAGTCCACGCAACTGGCAAAGAACTAGAACACTGGAAAGCGATGCGAACCGTAGATAGACCTGTTGCAAACTGGCATAAACTTCAAGAGCCTAAGAAATTCTATTAACGAACGGAATGCGATGTTTGATAAAGTTTTTAAAACCTATTTGAATTTTAAAAATGTACTTGCAAAATGCTGAGGCCAATGGGAAAGAATCGGAGACCATGAAGGCAGTTCTCAATGAGGAAAGCAAAAAGATTGCATTGAGTGGCATACTACATCCCATCAATCTAAAATGCGTTCCGCAGTTTCGCCATGTAGAAGCAAGGCCGAACAAAATTGTGTCAAGAATTAGATATGTTTTAGACTGTACAACGTGGTTGGTAAATGGCCAAAGTATTGTTCTCTTGTAGTAGCAAAAACATTAAAAAATAAATTTTTTTTTTTTATCAAGTTTTCAATTTTCAGAAAGCTAACATGCCTGCTTTTCATCAAATGTATTTATCACATAAAATCGGCTATTTTCCTCGCCCACACGACCAAATAAAAATTGTTTCATTAAAGTTGTCACATGAAAGTTGTTGTTACATCAAAGTTGCCGTGCAAAATTTATTGTACCCCCAGGCTAGAGAAAAATCATTTTGAAATTTATAACAAATGTGTGCTCCGCTTCAGTTATTATGATAAAGAACCATTGGCCCTTCCTGAGCCACACTCAAAAAATGTTTCTGCCTCGCCCCAGCCAGTATTTTGGATAAAAATGTTTTTCAATTATTTTTCTATTAATACTGATAATTCAATCTGAATTGACATTGCGTATATAGGTTGAGGCTGGGTCGGACCGTTCGGTATACGGGAAGGAGGTATGGACTCACCAAAGAAATTTAAACGTCTTCATCAAAAAACGCATGTGCCCGGCCTCTAACAAATACAAAAAAATAAAAATGACCCGTTTCGATGCTGCTCAGAAAAAGTGTGTGCCCCGTGCCTTTCTGCACCAGCCACATATAAACATAAATTTTGCATGGCCACTTATCAGACTCTACAAAGACTGCTAGTTTCGAAAATTATCGAAACAATGAATTACTATCGATCAGAACAAACTCGATTGATCACATTATATCAATCTTAGTCAAAAGTTAGGAAATTTGATTTTCGAAAGATAAGAGCTAATATGCTTAAACTAAAAAGCTTGTTCAGTGTTTCCTTCATGAAAGTGTACAGTTCAGGTCGATTGCACAAAGTAGGTGATTTGAATTATATTTTCATTATATCTCATTTTCAAGTCTTTGTATAGTTAGTTGCATGGTTACAATGTGCGAAGTGTCGCTACAATGTACTGACATAATAGGCAATTTGAAATCTGGTATCACATTTTGCCCAACAAAATGTAAGAAAACCCTCTCATGAAGAGTAACAAAGGAGAAAAGTGTTAGCTAGAAGGAACATTTCATTCATAACCAGAATTGCCAGTGGTGCAGTCAAACGATTTTAGATTTTGGAATCTTAAAAGTACCGTGAAAAACTTTGAAATGAAGCCCCTAAAAATGTTTTGTGCTTTACTGACAAATAGTTCACCAACCTGTCAAATATTCTACTTAAAAGAAACACTGATTTCATTCGTCTTATATATATTTTATAATTAAAATGGTTGCAGAACATTACCAAAATTTTATGCTCCCACCCTGAGAGTTACAGATACGAACTACAGTCAAAGTGGCTGCATAGATAAATAATGTTTGACCAAGCTTAATCTAGACTAGACCGATTGACTTTAAATTGGCATTAAGAAGAGTTAAGGAGCGGAGCGTACCAGACTTCAAGGTCAAAGTATTGGAGCTAGTAAAGAATTGTTCTAGATAAATATGCGCTGCCATCAGCTGTAGGGCCAAGCTGTTCATTAACAATCGTGTATAAAGCTTGCCCCAGTTCCCGTCTTCTTTTCATCCACTGTCACTCAGATTCCTTAAAAACGAGCTTGTGCACAGGCTAATTACAATCATGGGATTCGATGTCTTCCACTTGAGTTTCTAAGTCCTCCAGGATTTGTGTCTCCTATAAATAAATTAATACACCAGTTGGAACTAAACAGAGGCAAAACGGATACTTTAAGGATTATTATGGACTGTTGATTCACGACCACTTTATGACGATGCTGGTCTAGAGATATCTCTTTTGGTAATTTCTAAGGCATTCGCATCTTTTACATCTTGGTTCAGTTTATAATGTATCAGTGAACAAGAAAATATTACTTACAGCGCTGTAATTATATCTGAGAAAGCGAAGTTTCATCGGCTTGTCTGGAGCACTGATTCTTCTCAATCTATATGATACAAAATTAGGTTAGGTCAAAAAGTTTAGTTCGTGGCAACTATAAAAACATAAAATAAAGTTAAGTTAGGTAAGATCAGGCGAGGCATAGGGTAATGTGAGATTAGGAATTGCAAGGTATGGTATGGTAAAGTGAGATCGAGTATTGCAAGTTATGGTGAGATAAAGCGAGAGTAGGTATTGCAAGGAATGGTAAGACATGGTAGGGTAAGACACGATAGGTTAAGAAACGATAGGGTAAGGCACTGTATGGTAAGGCACGGTAGGGTAAGCCATGGAAGGGTAAGGCACGGTAGGGTAAGGCACTGTATGGTAAGGCACGGTAGGGTAAGGCATGGTAGGGTAAAGCACGGTAGGGTAAGGCATGGTAGGGTAAGCCATGGTAGGGTAAGGCATTGTAGGGTAAGCCATGGTAGGGTAAGGCATGGTAGGGTAAGCCATGGTAGGGTAAGGTATGGCAGGGTAAGGCATGGTAGGGTAAAGGTAAAGTAAGGCATGGTAGATCGAGGTAAGGTACACTATGCTATGCTATGGTGAGGTAAATTAAGATAAGGACAGGATGGTAAGGTGGAAGTATAGTATATATATCCACTTACTTTCTTCCTGTCCAGAACGGTTTTTCTTCTAACTCAAAATTGCAGTATTTCAGGAGGTAGAATAGAAATGTTTTCATGGTCATTATCGTTATGTCCTGTGGAAATGGAAAGATTTCGCCATTATGGAGAATTTATGATATATAGATCGGCATTGTTTGGATTTATCATTTCACTTCAAGTGTGGAACAAAGAATACATTAATGTTGAAATCTCGTCAGAGCCAGCAAAGCTGATATTTTACCAAAAGCAGCCAACTACTCCGCCGTTGCTTTTTTCCCATATAGGCAGATTTTCATATAAAATCTCCATTTAATACCTATCTATATCTACCCTGCCTTGGCTAGAAAAGCTGATAGATGATAGGGGAATGAACGGAAGAGAGGCAGGAGGGAGTAAGAGACAGTTCCTATGGAGAACAGAAGATGTACACGCTCTAAAGATTGTTAAACCATTAATTGAACAAAGAACTCTATTTACTCATAGCCTACATCCTTACTGAGTTCCACAGGTTTGCTATTGCACTGCTCTAACTTAAAGCTAAGTGATGTGGCCTCTGCATAGGTCAGACAAAAAGCCACAATATATGCAGCCTATAAAACGTTTTGTTTTAAGTGCCAACAGTGCGGCAGATTTAATCAAAGTTTTTAGTCACTGAAATTTCAAATTGTAGGCACTATACCTTCGGTTAACCTTAAAGATTATTTGATGAAACAGAACTAAATTGTTAAAAATGTGTGCAAGTAAAGAGTGTATATCTCCTTCTTCCTGATACTATTTGGTCAATAAGACTACGCGCCTCAAGCTAGCTCGCGTTGTTTTTTTTTATTTTTCTAAAAGGTCCTAAACAGTGGATTCATTGACGTACATGTCAATTTAACAGATAGATAGCTTCCTCCTCTAAGCTTGAATCCCAGTGGAGAATACTCAGATGTTCACCCTTACTAGTGTTATTACTTCTCAAATGCTACTATATCTTTTCCGAAATGTCTTGAAATTGTTAAACTCTTTCCGATAAAGAAATTATAGCTGCATACCTGTCCAGGACACTTATGGTTTTTGGTTGTTGCAGCACCTGTAAAAGGTCCGTTGCCGTACACTATATGATCAAGAAGTTTCTGTAACAGAAAGCACACAAAAGTCAACAGGACCTTTTTCGAGGTTTAGTTTAAAAACTTTTTAAAAAGCAAGGCAATGTTACTGTTTTTTAGCTTTGATGAGAAAAAAGCTGAAATGAAGAATATGAAAGGAAACCTGACTTGTGAAGAATCGAAGGTTAAAGTTTTCTTTCAAGAAAAGAGTTTATACTTTGAGCTTTAGATAGTTTGGACGTTGTGAACAATCGTTGTTGATACTTATACCCAATTTATTAACTGAAAAAAAAAGTTTGAAACAAAATCAGACTTCAACGGGATTCAATAATCGTTCATGAACCTACTAGAATTGATCTACTGATGGCCCTACTAAAACGATCTGTAGATGGTCCTAATAGAAATGGTCTATTGATGGTCCTAATAAAACGATCTGTTGACGAACCTACTAAAATGATTTGTTGATGGACCCACTAGAAATGATGTGTTGATGGATTTACTAAAAATGATCTGTTGGTGGACCTACTAAAATGATTTGTTGATGGAACAACTAGAAATTATCTGTTGATGGAGCAACTAGAAATGATCTGTTGATGGACCGACTAGAAATGATCTGTTGATGGAGCAACTAGAAATGACCAGTTGATGGACCGACTAGAAATGATCTGTTGATGGACCAACTAGAAATGATCTACCTTTCCATCTGTGGCTTCATAGCTCACTTGGTGCTGCAACAATATTGCAGAGATCACGGGCTTGGACCCTTTTTTCACAATTCATTTTTGCAAATGCTTTTCTTTTACAATTACTTTAATGGCGTACATAGCCCCGAAAACTAGAGTATTTGTAATATCGTTGTTAACAGCTAAATCCTTTTCCAAGGTCACTGACTCAGTGATTAGCTCCAGTTTCCGTAGCGGATGAGAGTCTAACTTTCCCTGGTCTGAAGACTAATCGGCAGATTCTGATAATAATTTACCAACCCCGGAACGTTAGAAAGCTTAGTTAGCATTTACGTAGAAGAGCTCGCACAAAGATTCAAATCTCTGCAGTGCAGGGGATCGAACCCGGGACTTAGTGGGTAAAAGGCGAGATTTTATACCAAATGTACCAACTATGCACCAGTCCTTCGTTGCTAATAACAACGGTAAAAACTATACCTGGTAACTGTAACCATAACGACAACGAAAAATTAACTCCATCATTGGTATCAATTATAATCGACACTGATATCAAGTAAAAACACAAGCAAAAAATTAATAGTGGGCGCTGATGAGGAGAAATACACATAGACCAGTGCAGATTTATCATGTGATCGCTTTTGGATAGACTTAGCTATTTTCTCTACTCTTTCAGCGGGATTCGAAGGACTAGGTATGCACAGTTTTAAGTCCAGCCATCTACAGATACAATTCATCGAAGCTATATACTTCAAGTAAAATGGTTGCCTGATTCGTGTATTCTACATGAAATTTTATTCGACAAAAAAAGTGGAATACACGATTTACCTGATATCAAATTTAATCAACGTATCAAGTTAGTTATTTTCTGTTATCGTAGTCGTAGTAAATGGCTATTGGTAAACCAGCTTACCTCGTCTTTAAATCGTGAAGGAAGGAACTCCTCAGGTTTTTCAAATACGTCTGGATCCCTCTGAACCAAATGCACATTGCCCACCAACAGCTGACCTTTATCTATAGAAAAGTGACCTGATTCGGACTCTAAGATGAAATCGTTCCTGAATTTAGGAAACATGTATTTGTGATTGAGTTTGCATTCAAGTGGAAGAAGTTCGATTAATATCACCTAATATTGCTTAATATCACCTAGTATTCTCTTCTATCACATAATATCCCATTTGTTAAACATCCCTCTTTTTAAGACCGCAACAGGTCAAAGATCGTTTTCTTACCGTGTTGTAAGTATATGGAACAATTTGCCGACAAATTTAAAATTGTGTAACAACGTTGCAAGTTTTAAAAGTAATTTAAAAAAACAACTTTTAATAGAATTTTTAAATAGTTAATTTTTTATGATATTTTCAGGAATTTTAATATATTTTATTTCTTAGCTATATTATTTTTATTTCTAATTTAACATATTTTTAACTGTATATTTATATTTACATTGTCACTGAAAAGCCCCTTTGGGGAGTGTTCAATAAAGTATTGTATTGTAATATCACCAAATATCACCTTTTTATAATTAAACAATAATTTTTACCAACAAATTACGCATCACTATTAGTTAGATTCGACCAAGTGATTTATTTCCAGGGCAGAATATAAGAGAATATAGCAGGGCAGATATCGAAAGAGATGCTGTCAACGCGGAGTTGAAGATTTTGTCGCCCTTGATAATCAATTGCCACAGTTGAACAATATTTCTGGAAGAATAATGTTTATCGTTCCAGTGTATGTTACTCCATCCAGTGTATAAAATGTTATGAGATAAAATAAATCGCTTACTGGAAATAAGAAAAAATTTCTGGAAGTATTTCTTTCCTTGTTTTGTATGATATTAGACCTTCCAGCACTTCTAGTTCTGAAAGTGATCCGAATTGTTATCTAGCTCAAGATACATTCACGTGGTTTCTGTCATGCTTAGTTTAATAATGACGTAATAAATTAAGTTATATCACGTGCGCGCTTGCATTTGACCACTGCCTTTGTTGTTGTGTATTTATGGAGTAAATTATTGTTGAATTATAAAATGAATAAAGCACTCCCGTACTATATGTTGTATGGAGTGATACAGTCCCTCTGCTGAAAAAATTGTCCTCAGAGTTTTTCATTTGCCCTCGACTTCATCTCGGGCTAATGTTTATTTTTTGGACAATTTTTTCAGCCTTGGGCCTGTATCATTGCATACAACATACTACGAAAGTACTTTATTCTTAAAATATCACCTAATATCACCTAGTATCACGTAATTAATATAATATCACTTGGTATCACCTTATGTCACCCAGCACTAGTCTAAGGTGTTGCCAATTGCTATTTATGGCCACGAAAAATAACTCTTCATGTTTCTACTCTTTCATATTGACCAAAACGGGGAGTTCTAAGCGATGGTTTTGTTTGTTTCGAGAAGGCAACAAGTTTTTTTGTTAATTATTTTCATTGGTTCAAATCAAATGATTTTTCTTCTTTGACACACTTCCCAGCTAGATACACATAAAATCCGTAATAAAGATCACAAACCTTGCACGTCCAAAAAATATCGGTACACCGGGATGCATTCTAAGGACCTGATGAAATAATAAAAGGTTCGTTGGTTAACCTTCCTCAAATAGCTATTTCAGATTGAATAACGGAGAAGAACTGACTTTTATGGAAAACGTTAAAACACGTGCGATCTCTTACGAAAACGTTTAATGCAGATGCATTGTTGTTAGTACAATAAGATGTGCATGCAATAATAATATTGATTAATATATTTTTCTAGTTGCATGTAAAAGGCTTTCTCAGTCTTATATATAAGGAAAGAAAAGGACAGTCGATCAACTTTTTTAGGGGTAAGTCTAAAATCTGTCGTTGTGCACCCAGAAAAAGGTTTTGTATTATGATTTTTGCAAAGAACTAAATTTCATATACCTATACGGTGAGTTTTTGGCACACACTTAAACGAGGGCCTAATCATCAATTCTATTCCAATATTTACCAACTGCCGCTGACAACTTCAATCCTTGAAGCTGGATCTCTTGTGTTAGAGCTCGTCGCTAGCTGTGCTTTACAAAATGTTTGGATGCGTGGGATGTTTTACCAGACATCAACTTTAGAACAATTTTAGTGATAATACTTCATTTAGTCTTTATCAAGCTAACGGTTGATAAAGAGCAAACAAATTCTGAAAACAATAAAGTTTTTGTACCTCTAAAACAAAATTATGAAGTTGTTCCATCCTGCCGAGAGTTTCTTCAGTCAAAGTGTTTTCTGTTAACTCACTTTCGATCTCTCTCTTCATGTTTTGTTTTGTGTCAGCATCCAACAGAGACAATCTTGCCATGCAGCCCTTCAAAGCCCCGGCTGTTCCCCCATAAGCGTTGAATCTAAAGCATGAAATAAATATAAATGATTGTTAAGATATAACAATGATAATGGTTATGATGTTGGTTTTGATAATACTGAATCAAATGTTGGAAGTAACTCGAACTTAGAAAGTGCAAACTTATAATGAGTTAAAACTTAAGTCAGAATACAAGTTACAAAATTCTTTAACTTGAAGCTCAGGGCGGCTGAGTTGTTCAAAAGCTGGTTAACTTTAACTCTGGGTTCAGCGAAAATTCAAGAAGCAATTTCTTCTTGAAAATCTGCTATAAAGCTTTTTTTTTATCTTTTAGATGCAAACTATTGTCACGTATAAACTCCGACTTCGAATAACCGAAGAAAAATTCAACACCTAAGTATGCTTTTTAATTAAAAGAAGTTGGGAATTTAAGCTTTGACCGAGCGGTAGGGGATTGGTACCTGTGACGTACCAATTCAAAAGTCCTGTTCGACTACAGGAAGGCTTTTGATCTAATTGATCACAATCTCCTCGTGCACAAGATCTTTAGTCTGGCTATCCCCCGGGGCGTGGTTCTCAGGGTTGCCGATTTTCTTGCGCAAAGGTATCAGCATGTCAAACTCTCCTCTGACTGCTACTCGGAATGGGGTCCTGTAATTGGGTCCCTGGCTTTTTATCTTAGTGATAAATGATCTGCGAGTTAACAACGTACATGCATGGAAATACGTGGACGACACCACAATTGCGGAAATCGTGCCAAGGGAAGGGCAAAGTAATATCCAGGGCGCCGTTGATGTCGTACAGGACTGGTCTCATGACCAAAACATGCAGTTAAATGCAGACGAAAGTAAGGAACTGATAGTTGATTTTAAGAAAAACAAAGATTTGTTCGATCCAGTTACAGTAGGCGGAAAAGATCTATCTAATACTCAATGTGCTAAGATTTTAGGGGTTACTATATCTAATAATCTTAAACGGAACAACCATGTAAATGAGTCGATTAAGAAAGCTAATAAGCGTTTGTATTTCCTTATCCTCCTTAAGAGGGCTGGCGTCAGCCACAGAGACATTATCCGATTCTACTCTACCGTTATTTGGCCAGTACTAGAATATGGCTCACCAGTTTTTCATCATAGCCTTCCCGATTACCTAAGTAACGATCTAGAACAGGTACAGAAAAGAACTATGTCTATAATAGCGCCTTGTCAATCTTATAGGCAGTCCCTAGATAGTTTTGGACTCTGCTCCCTAAGCCAAAAACGAGATGACCTATGCTCTAAGGTCTTCACGAATATTACAAGTACAAGCCACAGCCTCGCCCATCTTCTCCCCCCACGCCACCAAGGATCTTACAATCTAAGGAGAACAAGAACTTTCAAGCTACCGCGGTTTCGCACGAACCGTTTTAAGAACTCATTTATCCCGGCCATGTGCCAAAGTGTGAATAGCAATTTGTAGTATTGTATATAAAGAATTTTACTTATCGATCATTCTTGAAAATAGGCCTAGGTTCTTATCATATTTTATTGTAATTAAGTATTCAATTCAGCCCTTGGCTGCGAGATATTTATATTATTAAACTATTCATCGATCTATCTATCTGACGTAGCAGGTGACCCATATCAATAAGCCTTTGGCTTCTTTAGGGTTTCCTTGCCACTTTTCATCATATATTTATGTACATTTACAGTCTCGTAGACAAAATCAATAAACTGATCTGAAGTGAACTAGCAGCAGTAAGACGTCCTTCGCTGTCATTAGTGTTATACAAGGAGAACGTGACAAACAGAACACTTTAAACTGAGTTTCTCTGTTTTCCGCTGTGTTTTAGACCGTAAACGACTGAAATTGTTGTGTTGACTGTGTTAATATTCAACCGGAAGCTATACAACCAAGGCTCACTACTTACAACAACTCTTGGTGCAAATCACGACACCCTTCCCATCCCCAGATAGGATTACTAGTGTAACCAAGTCTCACTTCTTACATCAGCCCTTTTTTGGCAATTATAATTCCCTTCCCATCCCCTAAAAGATGAAATAGAGATCTAGAAACGCTACTTACATCAGCATGAATGATATGTCTCTGATTGCTTCATACTCCGTGAGACCAGCCTCTAGAGCTGTGTCAATGATGTGTTTAATGGATGGTGATTTGCTAACAGCTTCTTTAAGATTATCACAAATCGCCATGGCTTCTTTTAATTTTCTGAATCGGAAAGACAATATTTGTTATGTACAACAATCTATCTATTTGAACAAAAATAGTGATTAAACTGCTACAAAAGTTTCCTATAGTTAGTAAACCCTTTGCAAGACAAATTTGTACGGGTAAAATTTAGTAACTAGGTATCAAAAGGAGATAAGATACTCCTGGCTAGATTTGTTAAAGGAAATTTGGTCGGATTCATCATTTTCGTTATCCTTTCAATATAAGAAGCTTATGACGATCATTACCATACAGTCTCTTTATCCCTTGAAAAATGACCCGAGCCCAATTAGTTACAAACTTGCTGCCTGCTCGCAGAAAATGATAGCAAATATAACGGCAATTAACACGAAAGTGAATGGATATCTTTAGAGAACATCTTCTATTATGGCTTTGAGGTTAATTTTCATTTATTTTCTATTTTACTTTTTATTTTTACGTGTTTTGTCAGCTTTCTTCTAAACACTAAATCGTGACTCAATGGAAAATGTTTCACTCTTGGAGCACTAGATTATCTAATTTTAGTAAATGCTTACCAGGCGATCTGGGCATATCTATTTAACCTCTTCGCAACAATTAAAGTGTACAAGAATTAGAACCGAGTCCAGACTTCTATCTCCGTTTATTCGAGTTGTTCACCTTTCATATCATAATTGATAAAAGAAACTCTTACTTTGAATCCACTAGGAGCCAACTTTTGAATTTCAGTAATTTTTTTTCGTTTGTTCCATTTAAAGCCATGCTGCTAATTTCTATGCGTTACATTTCGCCAACTACGTTTCATCAAGACCTAAAAATGTACATACCTGCCCCCACCCCATACCCCATGGAGAAATTTGCTTAGCAACTCAGCATCAACTCGTTTTCCAAGAAGAGTCTCTGTAAAAATGTCGCTGGTCATGTCCATAACGCTCTTCTCAAAGTTCTTCTTCATGAATTCATCTGTTTGATTAAAAATGCGACCTTTCAGTAGAGAAATGTAGCACTATTGCCGTTTGTAGGGTGTTTGCAATGGGTATATACTCAAGATAAATGATCTTTTGTGCTGCTTACAAAAGATAAAAAATGTCCTTAATATATTACATGTGCTTTAAAAATAAATAATAACAGAACATTTGGCCATTCAACAATATAAAATTTCATAAAAAACTCTTTGATAAGTTAATGATAACCTAAAAGCTCTAATATCATGCTAAAAGTCAAAAATGGCAAGATGGAAAACATCAAACGTATAATATAATATATGGAAATCTGCAACTTCGTTATAAAGTTAGAAAATTTAAGATTTCAAAATTCAAGATTTTTTATTTTTGTACCATATTTTTGATATTACACATAGAAAATAATATAAATAAATAATTAAAGAACAATAGTAGAAAAAAGGTAAAATATGAAAGTGTATTTATGTAAGATTTTAGTAAATTAATATAACCAAGCAAATGGTACTGGTTATCTAAAACAACTTAGCGTTAATCAAGTCAGCTAGATAACCTATTTTGGGAATTTGAAGCATTGGGTGGTCAAGAGAAGTTAAAAATAAAAGACAAAGGAACTTTGCATTAAAAGATTAAAAGATTACAACAAAAGATAAAGAACAATACAAAGTACAAACAAAAAACACAAACAAAAATTATACAAAAAATTACTCAAACAAAACATAAACAAAATGTCATACTTCTTGAGAAATTCTTTAATTAAATTGGATTTAAAATTTATTTTTGATTTTGTCCCAAATGATGTGTCAATTTAATTCCATGTACGTGGGCCTTGATATCGACGTGAAAACACAGTTAGAGAAGTTGAAATAATAAACATGCTAATAAGTTTCTTTCTTAGGGACTGTTCGTTTATTATGTCACAGGTGGGCTGGTGATTTTTATGGGGGGGGTAAATTTTATGCAAAATGTTTTTTTTGGGGGGTAAAATTTATTTTTGGAAGTTTCATATAGGGGGTTAATTTTTCAAAAAGAGACAAAAAGCAAAATATGTAAATCGAAAATAGCAGCAGCATATTAATGAAAAAAAAAACAGGGACGGAATCATTACGACAGAATATTTTTATGGGTTTGTTTGATCTGGGGGTTCCTGTGGTGTTCACATCCAATATGGCGGCCAGCGTGAATAGTGATGGCATT
>JAOBBB020122653.1:0-22105 GCA_025331005.2 Zoanthus gigantus
GCGTCGATTTGGATCAACCACAAAATCGAGATTTTTTCCGCCTGCTCAAGATTATGATTGCGTTCTCCTGACGTCGAGCGCAATTAGTTTTCATTATTCTTCACAGCTCACTAAATGATGTGAGCAGTCGTTCTGATTTTATTAGCTGTGAATTGAAATACTATTTTGTAGAATTTTGTGACTTGATATATCACGCACAAACGAAAATAGTTATTCAAAATCTTATACACATCAGCAACAAATGAATTAAGGTTTAGTTGATTAACTTAATTGTGTCAAACATTCACCAAATGTAAGCTCGATTTGAATTTCAATTCATCATTCACTTCAGCATTACATCTATATAAACAGTTCCGATTCTCATTCACTGTTGTATTTCATTTCCGGGCAAGGTGTTTTTATATAGTAATTCGTGGTTCACGGTCTAGTAAAGCGACATGAAGTTTTTTATATTAGCTTTGGTTTTTGCAGTTGTCTTGGCAGATATTGGTAAGTTGTAGTGACAGTAATACTGTAGTAACTAACATTCTATGTTTGACAAGTTTATAAACTTATTATAGAGTTTGTTACCTTTTGGAGTAAAACAGAGTTAAGTTTACATACAGCGTACTGGTATCGGAGTCACCGCTTTCAATTTATTTACTAATTTAGTCTCTAATCTGTCCTTTCTGGCACAGTCAGTATCAAGCGAGTAAACTCCCAAAAACGATATTAAAATCAAATGATCATGAGGAGTCAAACTTGTATCTTTTGTGACCTAACAACAATTTCTTAGTTTGCAAAGTTACTTTGATTAAACAAAATTAAAATTGTACTCTGTACATCCTTAATACGTTTAGAGGTTTATTCTTCCTGCTGACACTTTGGTGTGATTTCAGTCATGAATGATGATATTTCAACATTTCCAACTGGGAAAACAAGTGAAGCTATGCCTACCACCAAACCAAGGCCTCACAAAATGTCCTTCAAAGATAAAATTGATGCTATAGACAGATTAATGAGGAATGTGCAGTTTAATGAAGACATGTCTGAGGCATTTGACATTAACAGCTGTGTGAAGCAGGACGGCGTATTGGTACCAACACTCTTCAACATCTTCTTTTCAATCCTCCTGAAGAATGCATTTTGATCAGCTCATGAAAGATCCTGTTGCGTACTCTATCCGATGGGAAACTCTTCAACTCTGCACGCTCACGAGCTAAGACCAAAGTTTGCAAAATACTGCTGCGCGACTTTCTTTTCGCAGACGATGATGCCCTTGTCCTACACAGTGAGAAGGAGCTCCAGAACCTTCTCTAACGGTCCCTTAACACATTTAAATAGGTTGATTGCTCTATGCCTGTAATTCCTTCGGGATTACACATGCTCCCAGACTAACATCCTGCCGACCTGCTAGTTTCCAAAGTTCCTCGGATTCATGGCACAAAATTCAGATTTCCTCTTTGGGATCACTTACAAAATGTACTGCTGCAAAAGCCAATGCATCGGCAATTTTTTGATCGGCCTGCAAAAACAGTGAAAAACCAGTAAGTTTAAACAGTCTTTTGTTCATTAATACTTTAAAATAAGCTCCAAAAGGGATTTTTATAAACTCTTGACAACATCACAACTTTAATTAAGAAATGGTGAAATTAATTGTGAGGATGGAAAATGGACACACGTAATACAATCTACATTGGATATAAATCTAAAGCTAGCCTATCACGGACTAAACTAACCACATCTATAAGAATAACTTGAAGACCTTAAGAAATGGGATTAATAAAAATGAAAAAGTTGTCTTGTTCGGGAGTTAGTTGGTGGTGAATACTCCAGCATGTCAGCAGCTGGTCGAGTGTATAGCTAGGAAACTAAGTTGTTATCGCGGAATGCTGTCTAAGATATAAGTGGAGTTTGATTTACTAGTTATTATCATTCATGCTCTTCAAGACTGGTGTCCCGTCTAAAAGTTAAAAAAATACGATTGATTGATTAATAGATGTATTAATTGATCAATCTGATCAGGTTATAAATTTATTGGCTAATTATTAATTTGAATGCAGAGTTTTTTGTCATTCGATCGGTGGCAAAGTTTTTAAAACTCAGGGAAACGATACAATAGAAACCAACAAGACGTACCTACTGCATCGACTTGGTCTTGCCTCTTCTACTACGCTGTTGACTTGATTGTCTTTTTTGGACAGATCTGCATGTTTAAATTACCAAAAATAGTGTCAACAATTGTCAGAACAATAATGGTATCAAAATGTAAAAAATGGGCTATGCTACTGAAAGAAAACGCGTTTTCACAGCATTGAAAGAACTAAAAAGAAACTCACTGCCTATCTGTGGTGGTTTGCCAAGTGTTTTGGGCAGTCCCAAAGGGATGGAGTTGAACAGGTCTTGCATGATCTAAAATCTGCAAGAAAAAACATAGACCGTATTGATATCGTCCGAACTTGAAAAGCACATCAGTTTGACTTCAATAGCGTTTGGTTTTTTTAAAGTCTAACTATATGGAAATATGCTTTCTCTTTCCTTTGTAAAATGAATTAAGAAAGTTATCCACAAAAGGAAAAAGGGTCCGGATGAAGTAAGTCAAAAAATTTTGAGACTAAATAAGGGGAATGTTGAGATAAAATGGGCCATGAATATGGGAAGGATAAACAACTTTGACCCAGCGTAAGTGATTTAATATGATAACAACTATATAATAATAATATCAATGATTATTAAAAAATATCGTTAAATATAGTTTTTAAAAATCAAAAACAAATTTTGCTGCCAATATATCTACAATATAATATATACATCTGTTTATGTCTGGAACTTGAAAATTTATCGATATCGATCATTATTCATTCCAACTTTGAAATTCCCACCGCTCTCCACTAGCTAGTTTCTGGCAATTCCCTCGGATGCATTTGTACAGAAAGTGTGTTAATTAAATTTCTTGTTTATTCTATATAAATGATAAGCTGTTAAATATAATTTGTAAAACTAATAGCAGTTCAATAAGGCTTTTAATGATCTTGATCATTTTTTAAAAACAAATTCCAGCCTTGTAAGACATAATTTCAATTTACCACTTATGACCGTGTGAATTCAGGATATTCGTTTCTTAAGATAAATGAAAAATTTCTGTAAAGTTACACATAACAAACTTTTACATTCAACTGAAGAAGACTCAAGAGAGAAAGTTCTCACTTGCATATCATACCTTGATGAAAGAGACTCGACAAATGACGTTTGTTCGATAACCGCTCACTTAAGTTGCTCTTCCACGTGCCGACAGCTTCCTGAAAGAAAACGTTTTTACCATAAAAATTCAGATTGGTTCGCTGACAAGTTAATTTTCTTGTAGTGCAACATTCATTCATTCAATATAATCCTGAAAAAGCAGTTTTTGTTTTAACAATTGCACAAGTAAAAATAGGATTCTTTTTTAAAATTAAACTTGTAACCATTTATAATAATAGGAATTTATATGAAGCTCTTGTGACATTGAGGAGGAACTACCGTGATAATATTACGGGTATGAAGATAAAATTTGTCTATAACTCTAAATCTGTAATTAAAAACTAAAGTTTTGGTAATTATTTTCTCTGAAAATAAAGATTTTATAAAATTTCCATTTTAACTATCTAAGTAACTTCCCCATTGCTCACGGGCACATTAAACAAATCTCTTTCCGCATCGATTGACATTAAGGGAGCCAGCGTGGCTCAGTGGTCAGAGCTGGGGATTTGAATACGGGAGACCCGGGTTCAAATCCCCGACTCGGACTACTGAATGGATTTGTCCTTGGAGATACTAGGGGCCAAATCACCACGCTTTGTAAATAGCCAACTGGTTTGCCTCCAACCAGTCGGGATTCTTAACTGGAAAAGCCCCATTAGGGGAGTTATCATGTTATGGTATGGCTAAATTTAGTTATCCGTTGAAAATGTAAACTCATACAGTTTCTTTCTTACACGAGAATTTACTTTTCTTTTCTTTCTTCTACAAGACAAAATTGTTGAAAGCAAATAGGTGTTTATATTTTATCAGATCGTTGCGAAAAGAAGGCTATACGCATTCAGAATTAGATCTCTTATTTAGGCAACTTGTGATCCCGAAACTAACGTATGCGTTGGTGGTGTATGGAGCAATGGCGTAGCCAGCATTTTTAAGACGAAGTCAATCTGACTATCATACAATGTTTTGTAACTAGATGCTATAGGAGGAGATATAGTATGGAGCATTTAGATATTTTTAGTATTTTATAACAGTATAACCAGAAAACTATGTTCCAAAAAAGAGTCTAATACATGCCATCCCATTTATCAGCTTCTCCAGCAAGTCAAAGAGTCATCTAAAAAGCTGCGTGCGCAGACCTCGGAGAGACCTAAAGTTAATACAGAACGCTTTAAGAATTGCTTTTTCAACAACATAGCTAGTTTTTAAATATAACTTAGCAAGAAAGTAAATAGCTTTTTCAATGTTTTTTTATGTTATTGCAAATATGAATGGTACATAGCAGTTGTATCTCTTTTGAATTACTGTAACATTTGTTATGTGTTTTTAACGAATGACATGAAAGACATATTATTATTATTATTATTATTAATAGTAGTAGTAGTAATAGTAGTAGCAGTAGTAGTATTCTACTGTTTTACTTTGACCTTTATTGTGCTATTATATGTATGTTCTATTTAGTTTTACTTTTAAGAGTAATCGCTTATTTTTATTTTTTTTTTAATTTTCAGGTGATGCGGCAAGAAAATCACGGAAGCACTAGAATCAATATCATTCATTGACAGATAGTCTAAACTAAAACCCAGTTTAATGTACCAGCACAAGAACGTCATATTTCACAAATAGAAATAACTGCAAACGGATATACCTAACATAACGTTTTCCGATCGATATTTTGGATACGTTTTGACGATTATAGTTGGCAAATCCTGTTACCCAGCTGTCACTACTGTTTATCAACAAGGAAACCTGGTTTGTTTACATAGCACCCAGAATGAATTCAACAAATATTTAGAAATGCCATTAATGTTCGTGATTCATCTTACATGAAATCTAAATTAATTTAAAATTGATAAAATGAAAATCTAATATATATTGAAGTGATCATGGAATACATTTGTTTTAAATGTTTTTTTTATAGATCAATTGATCCAATCTGTGTCGTTCGCGTCTATTCTGTTTTTGTATAAAATCTTCACTTCTTGTATATATTATTATTTGATATGATTTGATTAACTTTCAGTTATTCCTTATTTAACTTTCATTTAGATGTATTGAACATCAAGCTTTTCAGTAATCGTAAATATTTTTAATACATTTATTTTATTTCAAATAAGTTATTTGTACAGTTGTGAGAAACTAATGAATTCTATTTTATTTAGACGTTTCTAGGAAAAAGAATTTTACATATTTTTGTATTAAAGAATTTGTTCAATGTTGTACGTTTAGATAATTTATGTAAATAATCGCGTAGCAAAAAATAATTATCGTAATTTCTGCTGGTAGATGGTTTCTAATAATTTATTAAACTACTGCACAATTACTGGTCCTTTTTTGAAAAATCTTGTTTAATTGTTAGTTTTGAATAAAATTTGAATTCTGTCAAGGTCAGGATTTTGAGAACAACATTTTATTTGTCTCGATTTCGGTCCCCGGTTTTTTATCAAGCTAAAATATTAATCAAAAGTTACCGAAAAAAAAGTCTTCCATTGAACACGTTTGAGATATGTGCCTTTAAGTTTTCAAAACAGATTCGCGCGTTGACTAATTTTCCGTTGTCAATTGTTTCTTTCGGCTTATGTATTTCTTAAGCTAGTACAAACTGGGTAGATTTTATTTTTAAAGTTTCGAAAATGTGCCACCCGTGTTCAACTGGAAAAGCTCCTAAATTTTCTGGTGACAACTGGACAGAAATCAGTACCCGCTTTCATCAACCGCAAGCTGCTTTAAAATAGTGTTTCATTAAACAAAACTGTTTCAGATGTGTCGTCAAATTTTCATAACATGTTAATGCATTGACTAAATTTCGGTTGTAAATTGTTTGTTTAGTAATTCTTACGCTAGTGCAAAGTGAATTTTCAAGTATCAAGAATGTGCGACTCGTTTTCTCACAGAAAAGGCTTCATACATTGCTATAGTGACGAACCTGTAACACCAGCAGCATGTGACCGGTCATAAGCTCGCAAATCGCCATTCAAACTTGTATTCCACGGTAGTTATACTGGGTAACTTGAATACAAGTTCAAAAATGGAAATTACTTAAGTAAGCAAGAAAACTATAAGCTGTAAGGAAAATTAATTCCTAAGCACCGAGAAAAGTTTCCATTTGGTATTTGATTGAAAAAGTAAACAAGTAAACTTCACAGGAATAAAGGATGAATTAGCCGACATGAAGTAATCATCTTCATTTTGCTGGCTTATGTTCGCTTTGAAATCATCTCTAACGATGGTTAATTTACTTGTTCAAAGCAAAAAGGTAAGTCATGGAGATCAGTTATAAAATTACTAACAGAAATAGCAAAGTCTTTAGTTCGAGTTCTTCGACGGCTTAGGTATATAGTACGTCTCTTTATTGAGTAGATTTCTTGGAAAGCCGTGGCTGTTATAAAACGCGAGGTTTCTAGTTCTTTTCCAGTTCCTTCTTTATAGCTGCCAGAAAGTTTAAAAAGCTTGCCAGAAATAAGAAGGCTCTTTTGAAGCTAAAATTATCCTTGATACCCAGCCGGGGGAAATAGTATTATCTAAATACGTCTTGTAAGATGTATCTATATACGAAATATTAATCTTTGAAGATGCATTAGTGAAAAAGGCCACGAGTATTTGACGAAATAACTATAGCGTTTTGTATAAAGTGGTATTATGACTTCCATAATATACCAATGTTATTTTCAAGAACGTGGGTGATGTTTGCTATTAAAATTAACACTGTACATAAATAGGACTTTCCTACACTTGTGTAACAAATGCTAGAGAAATAGTTAATTGGTTTACATGTATCACGTGGAATAAACGTAGCTCATTTAGCGGAAGTTGATGCATTTTGAGCTGTACAACGTCTTATAACTGAAATTTCTAAATCTAAATAACGTTCCGTATACACGAGCAATTTTTATGTGACAATTTTTATTTGCTCGTGTAGATGAACAAAATTGACCAAGTTTTGTATGAAAGTTATATTTGCTGAAAAACTGGCGTGTTAGTTTTTATGTGGCAAATAAAAATTGTCACATACAGAAAATTATCCGTGTAGACGAGAGAACGAATAAAATTGTCATCCATAGATCCCAGTCTCCAATCTTTTTTTATCAAATAAAACTGACTCGTGTAGACGGGGCGTACACTGGCAAATAAATAAAACTTGTCACATAGATATTGCTCGTGTAGGCGGGGCTTACCCCAGCAAATAAAAAGTGTCAAATAAAACTTGTCACATAAAAATTGCTCGTGTAGACGGGGCTTTAGAAACACATGTTAGTAAAAAGTTTTCTTATGACAGCTCTACGGATTTAATTACACGTATTTTAGAAAATTAAACGTTAGCCAGCCAGAATCCAGTATATTTGTTGGTGTGGTAATAACATGTTAATTGGGGCTGCAAAGATGTAACTGAAAATATTAAATACTATATCATTCTTAATCCTAATGCTCTAGCGAAACTACTGGCCTGAGAAATGAAGTTTCCTTACTTGATATTGTTCGAGTTTGCCGGAATGAGCCTGGGTACTATTAGAGCTGGAAAATAATCTGCAATTCTAAGCCGATTCCATAGCCAGATTTTGAACTCAATAACTGTAGAGAAGACTTTACTCACACAATGTACAATGCAAAGCCTGAGATAAATCCTCCATTTTCGATCGCTGTATATTTAAAGATGTACGCCCCAGTCCTAAAAGCCGTGCAAACAGCCGGACCGCGAGTGTCACAGTAAAAAGCATAAGGCTCCCATAATCTTCAAACTCCATCTCTGATTTTAAACTTTCTAACTTTTTTTGCTGGTTTTAATCTCCAACAGTTAATTTTCCTGTTAGTGACAGCTGTCACCGTGACCATCTATATTGGAATAGACCGGATTTACTTTACTGATAAGAAGATCTCGCTTGTTCCTGCATACCGGAACTCGCTGGAACATTTGATTCTAGCTCCATCAAAAAGATACGTCGAGTCAGGTTAGAGCTATTTAGTTATCAGCGATAAGATTAAGTATCAAATAATACGAGATGAAACATCAAATAATATGAGATGAAATATCAAATAATATGAGATGAAATATCAAATAATATGAGATGAAATATCAAATAACATGAAATGAAATATCAAATAATATGAAATGAAATATCCAATAATATAATATAGCTTTTCAAACTCATATACTAGAAATGATTTTTCAACGAGTAAAACGTAATTCCATTTTAGACTTTTCATTTTTTCTTTGTGTATAAAATGCAGTTGAGTTTCCAAAAAGAGGATCATAGGCTTTTCTTTGATTTCGCTATCGGTATATTTTTTTAACTTTTTTAGTTTTAGAAGATGATTATGCTGTTGTAAATGAGTTATTTTTAGTATATCCTTACACCTAGAGGTTTGATTGGCTAGAAGCACTTCAATTTCCATTTGTCCAACCCCTTCATTATTGAAAACTCTCCCCAACTTATTAGACATTTAGTAATGTTTGAACCCCCCAAACTATTAGGACCCCTTTTCCCCGTTTTTTCGGCACACAAAAGTAAGTAAGACTGTAAAGTTCAGACGAGAAACACTCGTTTGTTCCCGGATTCATATTAGACGAGTAATATGAATTCGGCTAATTTCAATATTATCTACACCAAACATGGACGAACCTTCATGAGAGCAAATTCTGAAGATAAGTCAATTGTGTTCAGCAAATGTAGATTAATATACATCAATAACATAAATATGGATCTTAAAAATTGTGCCTTTCCTTCAGTCTCTTGGCTTTTAGAGAGGTTTGCTGATGGTCTCGGCACTATTCTGTTCGCTGTTGTATAATCTTAATTACTATCTTTAAAATTTTAAGGCAAAATGGAGCGACATTATGCAACGATTCTGTAACATTGAACAAATTATTTCACTTTTCTTTGATTAATATTGAGAAATCATTCATATTGAGCTTAACGGCAAATACATTTTCAAATAAAACATGGAATATTATTAGCAAGACTTTCACAATACCTTGTGTAAATGAGATAATTAAATCTATTGATTAAAAAAAGTTAAACATTGCTTGATTAACATTTTAACACTAATTCGTGTAGAGTGGTCAAACCGTTGAGGTTAAACGAAATGAACCTTAAAAATTGACATTAGTTTGAATACCAGGAACTTTACACAAAAATTGAATTTGTCAGCTTTTTACTTTATTTTTCAGACAAATCAAGTTCTAACGCTGACGCTATTGTTTGGGAGAATGGCATTAGCGATCGAGAAATTTCTTTAGCCATAAGGAACAGTTTTTCGTCACAAAACAAGTTTTATTTACAGAACGAAGATGATCATATTGCAATAAAAGATGAACAAGTAACGTTAAATGAAAGTGCAAAGAAAAAGGGAGATGATCTCCGAGAGAAAAGACAAATTGTCCAGATAAAAATGGCTCAACGACATTCTTCGGTCGATCATTCTAAACAGCACAATGATGGTGGTGATGGTGGTAGTACAGATGGTGGTGCCGGCGTTAGTGATGGTCATGGTGGTAGAAGTGGTGGTGTTGGTGTTAGTGATGGTGATGGTGATACTGATAGTGACAGTGACAGTAATGTTGGTGTTAGTAATGATGGTGGTGATAAAGATGGTGGTGGTAGAGATGGTGATACTGGTAGTGAAATTGATAGTTATGTTAGTGTTAGTAATGATGGTAGTGTTAATGGAAGTGATGGTCGTGGTGGTAGAAATGGTGGTGTTAGTGATGGTGATGGCGATTCTGAAAGTGACGGTGATAGTGATGTTGTTATACGTAATGATGGTGGTGATAGAGCTCGTACGGCAGGTGGTGGTTTTGTTAGTGATGGTGGGAGTAGAAAAGTAGTTGTCGGTATTAGTAAAAGTGGTCTTGGTGTTAGTAATGATGATACTGGTAGTGACAGTGATAGTGGTATTGGTAGGGATGGTGGTTTTGTTGTTAGTGATAGTGATGTTGTTAGGGATGGTGTTAATTCTAGTAATGTTGGTGATGATCTTGGAAGTATTGATGGTAATGTTAATTTTACTAATGATGCTGATGGTCATGGTAGTGCTAATGGTGATAAAAGTATAACCCAAGATTCTATCAGCCAACGCAGCAACAAAACTTCCACAGTCCAAGACGTAACCGCTTCAGAGCTAAGCAAAACAGAAACCGAGCTTCAACAAGGAAGTTTTCAACCAAATGAAATTATCGATGAGACAGTAGTCACCTCTCAATCAAACAGCAAATCTAAGATTTTCTCTACAACCAATGTTCCATCTCTAGAGACGAACAATGTCCACAAAACACATTCTGGGTGGACGATGGTGGAAATGCTGAATGACAAAGGACAGTATTTTGAATTAGACGATGAGTCACCTTGTCCATACCTTGGTTTAAGGAGACAACGTGTAAATTACGAAGAGGAAGAACAAGTCGCATGTGTCACACACAAACCTAAAGTTGAAGATTGCGAAGAAGCAAAGGCGGCGTATCACTTGAATAACGAAGCGCTCCGTTGCACAGAACCTTTGGGAAACAAGTTATGTTGGTTCTTGGAAACTTGGCGGCCATTTCCTACTGTTAGAACAACTCCAGTTTGTAATATTTCTCCTTGTGGCAATAACCCTGTGTATGTCATGGGCATTGATAATCGTTACGGAATTCTGGAAGAGAAAAACAGATGGGGGAAGTTTACTAAAAACAGGGAACTTCAAAGATTCCTAGTTAGTTTTGTGGTTGCGCACACTTCAAATGGTTTTGGTTATGGTATTCTTAGCTGTCGTGCGAAAAATAGCTCAAAAACTATCAAGCAGATCTTATTTTTTCCACCTGTTATTCCACAGAAACGTCAGTTTACAAATGCGGAGTTGATAAATGTTAACATTTTAATGCTTGATTCGGTTTCACGAGCACATTTTTACCGCTCGCTGCCAAAAACAGTGCAAACTCTTCGAAATGTTGTACACGATCATGACATACCTGCTACGGTTCTAGATTTCGAGTTGCTCCAGAGCATGGCTCCTTACACATTCCATAATTTGAGAGTGTTCATGTCGGGAAAAACGGGATTTGATTACAAAGAACACGAAGAACAGAGTTATGATATAAATATTTTGTATGAAAAACTAAGAAAACTAGGTTACTACACAGTATTGCAGGAAGACAGTTGCTGGTTTGATGAGTGGGGATCGTTCTTCACTAATAATGTCTTTCAAAGAAACCAGCCAAAAACCATCAGACAGTTTGAAGAACGATGGGTAGAGTTTAAAAACCTGACAAACACCTACGAGATTGATGATTATGGCTTGTCGCACATTTCTTGTGAAGTATTTAGTCAGTACAATGTAACAAATCAGTTTAATCGGCCAAAACGGATATGTTACAACGGCCGTTTTTTCGCGAGCTACTTCTTAGAATACAGTGCCATCCTTTTTCGTGCTTTAGAGGATTCAAGACGAGACACAGCTATTTTTTCATACACGCATTTGAATGTTGGCCATGAAATATCGGGCACCAGGATAAAACATATAGACGAAGATTTAGCCAGGTATTTGTACGCAATGACAAAGTATCAAAACACCTTGACTATGGTTTTTTCTGACCATGGACCAAAGACTACGAGGTATTCCTTTAAGACAATGGAAGGTCGAGCAGAAATTTACGACCCGCTTCTATTTATGGTTGTTCCTAAAGGAGTAGCAAACATGCTTGGAGCCGGTAGAATGCATGGTCTGATAACCAACCAGAAGCGTCTTCTTTCGACACTAGAACTTCACAGTGCAATGATTTCTCTTGGTGATCCCAAAAGAGAAAATTCCAATCTTTATTACAAAGAAGGAATCTTTGCCCCTGTTCCTGCAAACCGCACATGCGAAGACATTACTATGAAGCGAACGGCCGTGTGCAAATGCGAAGGGTGGGACCGAAGGATCCCAGACAATCATCCTTACTTTGTATGGGTTGCCGAATTTGCTCTTGGGTTTTTAAACAATGACATTCAAAGGCAGTTTTTAAACAACATTAGCAAACCTGGTGGCTTTGGTAAATGCCAAAGACTTGTGGGTTTTAGTTTTGAAAAAGTGCGCATGCGTACAGAAAAAGATAATTTTACAGTTACTATGGATTTGATTGTACTTCCACAATTGGAAATATTTGAAGTACAAGTCAGTTATCCAAGGTTTCTTGGCAATGGTAGGGACGGCTCTGTAGAGGTTGTTGGACACAGACGAGTAAGTATTTACAGGCGTTTTCACACTTGCGTCGATAAGGATGTATCATTACCAAGTTGTGTCTGTAATAGTAATGGAAAAAAGAGAAAAAATTGGAGAAAAAGAAAAATTTGGAATTATGTTGAGATAAAGACTGGAGGAGATGTTTTGACAACACTATTTAGGACAAAAAACTTTGGAGCTCAAAGTGAAGTGAAGAATTTGCATGACACTTGCTTACTTCTGATAACCAGGAAGCCCAATGAACGGACTGTAGTTGTTGAAATAGCTAATGCGTGCGGTAAGAGAAAGTACATGGTCAAAGTTACAGGGAAGAGTGCTGGATTTTTTCTTGCATCATCTCCATTACCATTAACTATGGAGCTGTTGCCTAGAACCATACATTTCCTGTTTTCTGTGTACCATATTAAAGATCCATATAATTTTTCTGTTAAAACCTCTTTTGTAGCTCACCACTTGAAATAGAATTATAGTTGCCGTTATCTTCTATGCCATCGTTATCACTATCACTATCATTTGTGTTACAATTACCATCACTATTGCTGTGTTCGTCACACTCACAATAAACTTTATTATTACCATTAGGCATTAGCTTCGTTATCTTCTGTTTGACAGGGGGAAGAGAGACAACGATCATTGTCATCATCACTGGCATCATCATCTCACTATCGTTATCACTCTCATCATCATCACTGGCATCATCATCTCATCTTTATCACTCTCATCATCATCACTGGCATCATCATCTCATCTTTATCACTCTCATCATCATCACTGGCATCATCTCACTATCTTCATCACTCATCATCATCATCATCATCACTGGCATCATCATCTCACTATCGTCATCACTCTCATCATCATCATCACCTTAACTGCTACTGTCATCATTATCTCCGTCACAATCACCGCCATCGTCACCGTTGCCAAAATTGTCATTATTACCATCACTGTCATCATCACCGTCACAATCACTGACAGCAACAACAACATTTTTATCATCACTGACATTAATGTTAACAATTCATCTCTGTTGTCATCCGTCACCTTTATATATACCGTCAGTTTCATCACTTTCAATTCTTTTCACTACGATATAAAACTTGAAGCTTAAAGATTCGAGAGGCAGCTGAGGATTTTCACCTGTTCGAGAACTCTCACGAACTTTACCGAGGTTTTCACCAGGCTGTGAAGGCACAGAACATGTTTTATTTCTTTAATAAGATTATTGTTTTCCGACTTAGCAAAGAGGAAAACCATATGCGAAACGCACATCAAGTACAAAATTTTTATTTTTTCATGAAACTATAAACTCTCATAACTTGTAGACATTTTCGCGTCATTTTCGTTCTTTATAGCGCTATGAAAGCATACTTGTCGACCAATCAAAACGCTTGTACTATCCAAATTATTTTATAATTTTTATTCTTAGTTTTTTATTTTGTTAATACTTTTTTTTTAATTCATCCATTTCAAAATATATAGAAATTACATTAGTTCTATGCTCATTATTAATGCGAGTGGCATTACCAATAAACTATTTTGATTGTTTTTAGATTTTCTGTTTTCTTTATTGCTAAACGTTGAACATACAAAGGAAGAAATCGCTAATTTAATTTATTACGTTTATTTTTTATTTTTGTTTTTGCAAAATCAATCTAAATCTTCTCTCTTGCAAATGGTTTCTATTATAGTTTCATTAGTTTCGTTGGGATTTCACTTTAAATGCCTGTATTTGGCACATGAATTAATAAGCTCTAAGTTGAAATCTATATTCCGCAAAGAAAGCACAGAGCTGACATTTTCTTGTTAGCCTTTGTCGAAGCTTTGCGCTTTCTTTACGGCGATTGTTAAACATTTCAACTTTGAGTTGGTTTAATCACGTGTTTACCTTCTCGCCGATGCACTTTACAAAATTGTTTAAAAAACTACATTCAACGACTTCCATGCGAATCCCCGGGTGCACTCCATTGTATCGGCTATATAGGTATGTGCCGCTCTACAGGGTATGGTTTTCAGCGGTTTTGGTCAAAAATAGAGTATCTATTTTTTCTATTTTTTCTATTTTTTTCTATTTTTGCACTCTAGTCTTGTATTCGATTTTTCAGAACCCAAACTTAACAAACACTGTCTTTAACATTGGTCTGAGTTAGGGAAATAGTTATAGGGCAGGTCTGAAATAGGGTTTTGATTTCAGGGCCAGTTCATAAATAGGGTAGGGAAAATCGCACAGTTTGCACATAAATAGCTAGGGTACTGGTTTCGGGAAGCCGGCTGAATACTCCTACCCAATTTTTTTTGGGTGTAGCCCCCAAGTTGTTCTTTATCAGGTCTTGTAGATTTTTGGCGTATCAACAGGTTCATTTGATAACTCTTATAATAACTTATCGTTATTTTAGATTCTCGTTTTTTCAGAGTTTGAGCATCCGCTAGTCTCCATTTTGAATTGTGACATGTCTTGGTTGCAGCTCCAGACCTCCACTCGCTCGTTGTTACTGACTTTGTCAAAAGTGAAAACTGGCACTGTATCCAAGACACCAACCTCGTTCCCAGGCCTTTTCCCTATTTGATGGAAACCCCCCTGGGAACGAGATAGCAAAGACACGTCACAACTGAAAATGGTGGGCGCAGGAAAATCAAACTTTGCAAATGTCAAATAGAAATGTTTGAGATGATCTATATTCCAAGAATAATCGAATGCTGGCGAGCTGTTGATGTGAGCGCAACTTAATGAAAAGTGATATCTTGGATTTATATTGTTAAACAGAGGAGGAATAATTAAGGAATTTGAGCCGTAAACTAAATATATATAATTGCATTTCCTTTTTGTTACATATTTACTTTAGTAGAAATTTATATTAAGCTTTCCTAGGTAGGTTATATAATTGGCATTATTTACAGTTTTAAAAAAATTAAACATAGCATTTACATGCATGGCAGATTTGATTTTTTGACAAACTCAAAACAGATTCGTTACAAGATTTAGAAAAGCCCGCGACTTTGAGTATCCTCATTTTGTTTCTAATTTAGACCAATAAAGAATTTAAATTTGGAGTTATCTCATTACATATATAAAGATAGTAGTAGTTAGTTGGTAAGGGAATATAATTAAGTTCTTTGCTGTGTGCGCACCTCGGTTATGGAATACCTTGCCACTAGAGCTTATGGAAAGCAAGTCTGTTTTAAGACTCAAAAAGGCCCTGAAAACATAATTTTTTAAGAAGGCTTTTCTCAACAAATAATGTAAATTAATATTAGTATTTCATTCTTTTAATGAACTTAAAGTTTTTCTTTTAGTATTATTATTATAATCATTATTATTTTAGTTAGAATAGATATTTTTTAACTTTGTAAATTGCTTATGTACTATATAAATAAATAAATAATAATAATAATTATTATTATTATTATTATTGTTATTATTATTATTAAGATTGGTGCAGTCCAGAACTGATGAATTATTGTTAACATGATTGTATAACCCATATATATATATTAAAATCAAATATATATATATTTCTTTTCTTCCCTCAGTATACGTGTTTGTTTATTATGTTCGATTCAAGTAGACGATTGTAAACTACCTGTAAGCAGCGAGGTTTATGGTGGTGTATTGTATAAAGCTATAATAGAGGCAGCGTGGCTCAGTGGTCAGAGTTGGGGATTTTAATGCGAGAAACCCGGGTTCAAATCCCCGATTTGAACTACAGAATGAATTTGTCCTCGGTGATCCCAGGGGCAAATTCACCACGCTTTGTAAATAGCCAACTAGTTTGCTTCCTACCAGTTGGGATTCTTAACTTGGGAGAGAGGGGGGATTTTAACATGACACTGAAAAGGCCCTCTAGGATAGTTGTCATGACGTATTTATATTTATATTTTTTATAATAAAGTTAATAAAATTATGTCCCTTTTCAAATAAGCAGACAATTGTGATTTAACTTGGAAGTTGATAGTTGGTTGAGCATGCATATTGTTTTGGCTGTTGCCATTATTTACAACTGAGAGGACATTCGTCGAAAAAGGTATTTAATTGTTTCAATAGAAGAAATTAAAAAAGAACAATTGTTTTGTTCTATATATCCAGTGCAAGAACTTATTTGTGGCTAAATTCTGTGAAGAATATTGTATTGAAAATAAATACTTTTGTATCTTTCATACGCTGAAATGATGTGTTTTTTCTATACATCACACTAGTCAATCTTTTGTTCAAACAGCTGCGTTATCCATGTTGTAGTTATGGTTATGTGTATTTTGTCCAGTTCGCACAAAGAATTCTTATCATGCTTATGTGTGTGTACCCTAAGCAATCACGCATACTGCCTTTCAGCGCATGCGTTTCTTCCCAACATGGCAAACCGTACATTGAGAAGATGATAGAAATTTGGGTTGTGTATTTTGCGTTTATTATAACTCTGAAGAAGCAAGTTGCTATAGCGTTCCAGCATAACTTTTTTTCCTCTTTATTTCACAATATGTTGACTTTTTGCCGTAAAGGGTACTTTTGCATTGCTTTTCGTGAGGCCGCTTCAAACTTGCAATTTTACGACATAAGCATAAAAAAATATAATTTTTCTATTTTGATGCTTGTGCCGCTTATGCATACATTGGCCCGGCTCATACCTAGCATCCTTATGCCTAGGCTTGTGCTTATGTCAACGTATGTGGAACCATCCTTAAGCATTGAAGATGGAAAAAAAATATGGTAAAATTTGATAGCAAAGGAAGATCCTTATTGATTTAGTCCACTTTTTTTTCAAGGATCGGTTTACAATTGTTTTGAAGTTGAATTTTAGGATCTAGAAATAATTTTTGTAATTTTGGATATGTTCTTAAATCTTCAGTTATTTGAGCCTCACATTCTTAACAGTGAAATAAAGTGTTAATGATCTCTGCCAAATTGTACAAAACCCTGAAGACTATAACTTTAATAACTAAGTTCTGCCTGTACATCGTGGAATGAATATAGACACAAAGTATGAAATTTTCCAAAATATTAATGAAAATAAAATTTAGTGAAATAAATTTCTCAAACTTATTAATAATTCATTAAGTTAAAACAAAAAGATCATAACCGTGACCATGGTTTGGAAATGAGATCTTAATTAGCATATATTTTTACGATTTTATTTTTTCGTTTACTCCTTAGTTTTAGTTTCGATTGAGAAGATATATCAAATACTCGAGACAGTGTTTCATCACATTTCCAAACTCCTCGAATTTCGTCAAAAATACTCCGCTGCGTATTTTCAACTCTCTTCTCATTGTTTGGAAATGTGATTTGATATATTACTTCAATTATCGGTGTTTCAGACATCCGTTTTCCGAGTACTGTTCAACCTGTGGAAAGATTTTGTCGAATTCCGAAAAAATATACCGAAAGGCCAGGACCATCTCCAGTACTTAGAGGAACAACTGAAAAAATTCAAAATCGAAGTTAAGGCGAAGAAAGAGGCAAGCGAGCGCAAGAGACTGGCTCGGCTGAGTGCAGAAAGAAGGAAGCGAGAAAGGGAAGAGCGAGAAAAAAGAAGAGGGGAAGATCTTACCAGGTACTTTTTCCTTTTTGAATATAGGTAAGCGTTACTCGTGTTTTTTTTATTCCCGTACGAAATGAAAATTACTGCAAAGACATTTTTGTTGATCATTGTAGTAACTCAATATATTTTAAACTTTAATTATCTATATTAACCGCCGCCTGGTTAGCCTAGTTGGTAACGCGCCAGTCTATCGTACGGGATGCTCAGGTTCGAAACCCGGCCGGACCAACACTCAGGGTCTTAAAATAATTGAGGAGAAGGTGCTGCCTTTGTTCTAACATCTGCAAATGGCTAGACCTTCTCGGATAAGGACGCTCAACCCCAGGCCCAGTCTCTTGACACTACTGCAGGCGGAAAAGAGGTTACACAAGTATTCTCGGCAAAGCCTGGAATCGAACTTGAGACCTTATACTTGATATCTTGTGGTCGGAAGGGCACGAAGTGGGCAAATAATTCCTGGCTCATCAACTTACTGCAACGATCTTTATATATTTAAACTCTTTCGGTACTGTTTTAATTCAAGGTATCAATTTAGAATTAAAATTTTGTTCTAACGAAGACACCTCTTGTTTCTGGTGATATTTAGTCTTTTCAGTCTGGAGACCTCATCCGTAGTTCACTATAGCGATGAGGAGGAGCTAAAGTCCTGGTACTACTCCAAACATTTGATGGAACAAAAAAGACAGGAGGATATTGATCTTCTCAAGGAGAAGGGAATTGGAAATGCCGTGGAAAGTGCGAGTGGTGCTTATACAGGTTTGTAGTTCTGAACATTATGATTTCTTATCGTGTGGGTTATCACCGGCTTCTATTCCAATTTCAGTTCTTTGTAACGAAAGCAGGGAAGCTGACGAGATTGAGTTTGTACTGAGACTATATTGATGTTGATGTTGTAAAACCAAAAATCATAGCTAACTTGAAACCTCTAATAAAGCCACTAAGGCTACGTTGGTAGCGTGCATTATCCCTTAAATCCACCGTAAATAAAAGTGAGCCAGAATGTTAGTAGACGACATCACTGTGAAGACCGAAAGGAAGACGAAAAGTTGGAAGGCCAAAACAACATGGCGGAAAACAGTGGAAAAGGAGGGGGACGAGGCATGCTGAAGGTCGTGGGATGAGGTTCATGTCCTTGCGAAGGACAGGTCAAAGTGGAGAATAAGTGTGGAGGCCTTATGCTTAACATAGGCGAGAGAGAGAGAATGTTAGCAGCCACAGACAGCTGTTATGGTGTAGCTGAACGCCAGGGCCTACCACGAAACGGGCTGGCTGCCTCAGCTAGAATCTGCTAAGCAGTTGCTACAGCCTTTAGGGCCTCATTAGCATCCCACAGAAAATGAATATAAGTATAAAAATGAAAGCGTTGTGCTTGTGGGATACCTGGCTGGAATGATGTTGTGAAACTACCTTTGCATTTATATACGTAGTTACGTAATTGCAAAATTATTACAAAAATAGAAATAAACTTTGTGCCCTTCTTAAGTGACATAGATAGATCTAATTAAGTTAATACCTATTTTTGAGTAGTCATTTAAAGAACTATTGAAGTCGGTGAGTAGGTTCACAGTGCTTGATTTATATGACTCGATCATCGCGTTAGTAGCTGGCTTTTCGAGTTTTCGCCCAGTAGCTGGGTCGAAGCTTCTAACCTTATTTTCAGCTATGATCATTGTGTCAGATCTCGTTCCCAGATGTCCTCGCGTGCTTTACACTAGAAAGACATCTAGTAAAATCCATTTTCGAAGCATGCCAGATTTCTGGCACATTAACTAGGCATGCCAGGAATTTTAGGAGAGAGTCAACAAAAAATCTTTTGAGACTGCCGTCAGTTTCTCTTTGAAAAAGCTTAAAAACCCTGCTCCAAAGTTAACAAAAGGCGCTTTTTAAGCGCTTGTGGCTACTGCAAGTAGACTTGGAATGCGAAGAAATTTATATTACATAGATAGTTAAGAAAACCGTTTGAATCTAGAATGTTTTATTTGTGCGTTCTATCGATTACAAGCTAATTTTAGTAGGTTGTAACACGTGCACTGGCATTTACTTTTTGAATGTTATCAAGACATTAAATATCAAAATTAAAAGATTGGAAGAAAATGTAAGCGGCAAAACGTAATAAATGCATTATTTAATCGTAAGTGCTATACCGCAAGTTTAAAAAAATTTGCGGGCTTCCTGTGGTATTTGGTGGCTTACCTAGGCTTCCTGTTGTGGTGTAACATACTCACTTACCCAGGCGATAACAAAGTGGCTACCGTCTATCGACGCAGTAGCCACAAAAACCAAGCAGCGAAAGGCTTTTGAGGTTTTTGTGATAATCAGATCGAAATGGTTTTACCAGATGTGTGTCTCGCCTGCGTAAACAAGAAGAGAAGCAATCTGGGAACGAGATTATATTCTGTCATTTTAGAGTCTGCCATTCTTTATTTTCCAGAAGATACAAAAAGTAGAAGGTCAAAGTCCTCAAAAGCTGTTACTCGCTCAAGAATATCTGACGAAAACCCAACCAAAGCACCCGGTAAGTGTATAATGCAGACTTGGGCTAGTTGTTCAAAAGCTGGTTAAATTTAACCCTGGGTTACTCGGGCAAAGACGAGCGTGTGGAGTGCATGAAGTGTAGTCATGTGCGCTTGTACGTGTGTGTGAAAGTTACAGCTGTGATTGTGACTTGAACAGCCAGTGTAGGGCTTACACCAAATCCTAAGTGATTGTTTCACCACGGTTTACCATTTTAGCAATGTCATCCTTCTCTTTCCATTTCTGTATTAATTTTGTCACAGTTGATTGATTTAAGGTAGCTGTGGTCACATGACCTCAACTGCAAAGAACCTATTGAAATTAGGACTAGGAATGGAAATGCTGGTACTTTATTTATGTAAATTGGAAAGAATATGGATATGAACTGACGGTTGTGGTTTCTTAACATGGAACCATGACGGTTGGCTTCAGTGAAGACGTTCATATGGTTTGAGAAGGGTTCTGATTGTTTTGACTTGCAGTTGAGAAACCTTCAATACGACTTCCTAGTCGTCTCAAGCACCTTACGACACCCTCCTCGTACCGGAGAGGGTCTACCGTGTCCTTTCGCCGCGTGTCTTCAGCCTCAATGGCTGTTACAAGCCTAGAAATCAACCCTGAAATCACCAGGACTATTTTAGAGGAAAAAGACGAGGTCAAGGAGGAGGAAGAAGAACCAAAACCAAAAAAGAATGATCTGATAAGCCAAAATGGAAAAGGTTTAAGAAAGCCACAAAATAAAGCAAGCAAACCGCAGAGTTTCGCCGAGATCCAAATTATTCCTGAAGAAACTGAATCAGCGTTGGGTGTTCCACAGGCGTCCACACTGAAATCTCCCCAGTCAAACGTCTTTGGAGATAAAGTAAACTTTAAGATTCTAAACAATCGCCCAAAGACGACTCAGAAGCATCTGTTCGTTAACAAGTACGAGGGGTTGAAGACAAAAGTAACTGGAGTACCGCTGGACGCAATATCGTGTATCAGCGACTACAGCGCCATTAGCAACATTGACTATGTTCGCAAGAAGTCGCACAGCAAAACGGTTCGTGCTGGGAAGACTGCCGCCCTGACGTCTAAGTCTCTGAAAGATTTCACAAATTCACCCGAAGGTGAGGAAGACCATTTATTTAAAAACCTTTCTCTCTGTATTAATGTACTCTCTGTATTAATGTATTCCTCGTATGTCAGATGAAAACCCGCTACAGTAAACATTTTTTTCCCTGCGAAACAATGGACTTCCACTTTTTTTATTCTTCTTTTTGTCTCGTTCTGTTAAGATCCAACTAATGTTTTTTTATAGTAAGTGCATGAAATTATCTAGAAACAAGTAATTTGACTGTGAATATGCCCATGCAAATGTTGCTTAAGTCGATTTAATCTTTTGAAAGTTAAAGTAAGTATGAAATTACGGTGTTCAGTTCGCTAGATCCACAAGTACCCTTATCCCAGTAAGCGCACGCGGTATTACTAAAGAAACTTTGCATAAATCAAAACGTACATCTTAAATGAAATTTTCACGAGATGTTAAAATGGCGATTATTACATATTTTTTTCGTTTTGAAAAGAATTTCGGACTCGCTTTATTTGCGTTTTTTTTTCAAACGTCATCTACAAAAAACGCGAGACAAAAAAAAAGGTATTCTTCC